>VNWX01002807.1:0-11338 GCA_009869905.1 Ceratophysella communis | reverse complement strand
ATAGTTCATTACGAACGACCTTCAGCAGAAGAGAGAAAGTCTTGTCACTAAAAGAGGTTTGAAAGTGACGTTGACATTGGCATAACAGTTTTAACGAGGTTTTAAAAATGTATTAGGCGTTAGATGGATACATTGGAATACAATTAACTGGGTTTGATGTGCAGCAACAAATCAAATAAACAATGCGTCCGTCGGATTTATTATTTTCTTGAAATCATGTACTAGATCCGATTACGGGTACATAATCGATATTTCGAGTGTGGAACTACGCAGAGCCGCTGCTCAACGACCATGACCATATATAAAACAAATACTGTATTCTTTAATTTACTGCTGCCAGTAGTATTATAATATTGAGAATTAGGTAGCTAAGTAAGCTACCTACATGTAAGGAGAGGTGAAAATCCGCCATGTAGAGAATAAATGAAACCAATTAAACTTTTAGAAATGAGACTGTTTATTAGACTCAAATATTCGGCTTATCTTTAGTTAATCAGAAATCAAACTTTTTTGAGAATTTCAGCATTAAAAGATATTGAGATATTGGCTGAATTGCAGATGGCAAATATAAGGTTCTCATTGCAAACGCCAACGCCAGTTTGAATTTGAACTTCAACCTATCGGCTTTTGTATTTTGTGTTACCAAGTTGCCTATTGTCATTGACGTACCGGATTACATGGTATTTTCAGAGATTTCATGAAATTCCGATAAAGCCAATTTTTACTACAAGAAGCCAGACAGATTAGAATGATCTAGAATTGCTAGAAGGGACAAAAGGAAGCCAAACATTATTGTATTATGTACAGAAGGAGGATGTGAGTGGCTGATGCGGGCAGCCGAGACTCGAGTATTGATTCTACGATCCGTAGTAAAAACTAGAATTCGGATTCGTGCGAATCTTACAGGTAGCTGTAGCTACCCCGCATTGAATTTCGAAGGTTTCTTCTATTTCTATTCTACGTACTCATCTACGTGCGGATATGATATGGACAACTTTACAACAGCGGTTATGAAATCTCCAGAACAACGCGTCTCAAACATGGACAATGAAGCGGATCGAATTTCCGTGAAGACGCTTCTAGACGTCACCATAGGCTTCACTATTTGTGACTGTGATCTCTATGATTCTTAAGCTTTGATTTAAATACATACTAGTTAGGTAATGATTCGCATTACCTACTTAAGTACATATTTAAGCTAATCTTAAATAAACACATGCAAATTCTTAGCATCTTTTGCAGATATTCGCTAATATTATTCAGAGAAAGCTATAATTTCAAGCATTTTTGAATAACTGAGCTTTCGCCTGATCAGATCCTGGTAACTCATCGTCATCCCCACCGCCGCCCTTATTTCGCTTTCGAATATTCTTTGCATAGACTTTAGTAATTTCATTCATTTCCTTGATATCGTCGTATTTATCCTTGACATCCTTGTTCACTGAACTACTGGTCACTCGGCGTTCTTCTTCACACTTCCGTTCGAATTCATCGATGACCTTACAAGAAGAGTCCAGGCGATTGATGAAGTATTGGAACAACATAACCACTGCAAGAGAGAAGCTTAGCGGTGGTCCAACAGCACATGCCCATGTCCATAAGCTTCTAGCAAGTTGAATTAAATAATTAGGCGATTTCCAAAGTTAAGTTCCCGCAAGATTAAGGTTAAGCTTCTAGTCACGTGTTAGTTAAGGCGATGGTAGAAGCGATTTTATTTTTGATAGTTACCCGAATATATTGCTCAGGGTAAAAAAGCTGCTCAGGGTTAACCTTATGGACCATAGTTTGAAGCATTTGCTACGTCTTGTTTGGCGAGTCTTAAATAAGCATTCTATTTGCTAAAACTATGGTGTACCTAAAATATGTAATCTACCCGTGTAGGCTGTGGATCCTAACATTAAAATACATTGGAATTCGGATTGGGAATTTGAATTGGAATTATCAACTGTGCAAATTGAAGATCAAAATTTATTTGATCCATTTCAAGTACTGGAGTCGTACAAAAGCATGGGATGTAATTTAACTCAAACAAAACAAAATGTCAGATAATTTAATTTACTCGGAATCATCGGAGACCGAATAGGATCTTTCCAGTGGTAAAATTCCACAAGCTTGAATTTCTACAGGTGAAATCGGTCTATCGCGAGAATCCGTCTGAACATTCTTTTCCAAGCTCTTCATAACTTGGAAGCCATCGACAACCTGTTTGAGATTTAAAATAAATTGATTTAGCTAACAAGGCTAGATGTTTTCAGCTTCTACTTCGCAGTGCAGCTAGGTTAAGCATACCTTTCCAAATACAACATGCTTTCCATCAAGCCAATCAGTTTTCCTCAAGGTTATGAAAAATTGACATCCATTTGAATTTGGTCCAGAATTGGCCATGCTAAGGTATCCGGGTCCCTCGTGCTTCACAATGAAGTTTTCATCCTTAAATGATCTTCCGTAGATGCTGATTCCGCCAGTTCCATCTCCGTTTACAACATCTCCCCCTGATTCAGAAAAAAATCAACATTAGTTTAAGATTAAAAATTCATTGCCAAACTGTGGGTGAGAACTGACGTAGTCTATTTTCAAATTAAATATTATTTCACAAGGATTTTGGTCATCACAATTTCGAAAAATTTTCGTTTTACATACCATTTCATGTAATTAGTAAACTTTTAATTTTTCTTGACATTCACGTAGCGTTCATTTAGTAATGAACCCAAGCCTATGATAAAATCGAATGAATTAAATACTTTCAAACCTTGAAACATGAAATTCTTGATGACTCGATGGAATTTGCTTCCAGTGTATGATCTTCCTTGGACACCTTTAGTACATAGAGCCTTGAAATTCTCCACTGTTTTAGGAACAACGTCTCCAAATAGACCAATTACAACTCGACCAGCTCGTTGACCTCCCGATGTTATATCAAAATATACTTGGTCAGTGACTTTCACATCTTGAGCCTAATACATATAAATTAAAAATTTTCAAATTCAGGGTTAGGCTCTTTCATAAATGAGACTTTATCAAATGTTACAATATATCTGCAAGAAACTCTTACCTCCGAAATGCTGAAAATGGCTAATGCCAGCACAACTGAAATTAAACAATTCATATTTGATTAAATATGCTTTCTAGGCAACTTAAAATTACGAAATAGTTCTTCTTCTGCGTTGTGCTCCCCAAGCAGAACTAAACTGGTGGTGAAACAGAAGAAGTCGCTGACCATTTATCTAACAGGATTATTGCCCATGGGCTTAATTTCGACAAGATATATTCAAATGCTAATATGTAAAAGGAAGCCAGTTTGTGCTTTCTATATCATCTGCATAATATGTATAGTTGTATGTTCATCGTAGGATTAACATTCAGAGGGGTCTACGTTATAGGTACAACAATGCAGTCAAATAATTTGTCCATCGATATAGGAATACATAATACGACTTGATATGACACAGGTTTTCTGGCTTCAGTCTAAAAGGAATCGTCTTCCAATTCCAATATCTACTAGGCACTAGGCACTATACTGTGTACTGTACTAACTCAGCTACCATATAAACATGAAATACAGGTTTCTTCAAAGCTACACAAACCATTGTATTTTTAAGCAAAGCTACATCTTTTTATAGAACAAGGTTAGCAAGCATCTTCGGGTCATTTACACTTTTTAATTTTTAATAATTGTCTGAGAAAGAAAAAGAAGATCCTAATGGTGCCATGCTCTCCGGGGTAAAATCCTACAATGAATTGATTTATGATGTCAAAACTCAATGTCAACGCCCTGAAAATATTCGAGCTCTGGAAAACTCGTTAATTAAACAATCATAAATCTCTCGAACTAGCAGTAACCAGTTTTAACTTTCATCCCTTTGAAATCTTGATTTTGGAAGACTTGAATTCAGATTTGTTTCTATTGCTAACAGCGCACAGGAACTGAGCTTACCAGAATTTTAATACGTAGGCATCAAGAATTTGATCACGATGACTTATGATTTTTCCCGACAGTTTTGACTCTACGCTCTTTGGAGCTATCCACTAATTTCAAAAAAACATGCATGCAATTATTTGGTTCAAGCCAACTTCATTACAGATAAATATTACTTCCTTCCTGACTCAGTCCTTGAAAATATGACCAGCAAAAGCCTCTCCATCTTGGATCACATTCACCTCTATGTATAATTCAGCAGTAACTTCCATTGTGCAGCTGTGAAATTCGGATTCGGACTTCACCCCTTTCCAACCTAAAAAAAAACGAATTTTTATATCAAGCTGAAATTTGACGACTTTACTTGATCGCATAATTTACTCTTGACTACTAGGTATAAGTTCTCCCAGTAGCACATGTTAGCTCCAATCTCAAATTTGCCAAATTCAGAAAGCAATCCAAGCATTTCTAGAAACCAGAAGCCGAAATATGCTGCAGATTAAACCCGTTCTGAGAAATGAAATATTTGGATTTTTGCAGGTATTCCAAATTGCGAAGAAGCGACATTCTTTCGAATTCGAATTGGAAACACATAAAATTAGACAAAGAATTTTGTTTTTATATATCTGTCTCTTGGAAAATTTAAGGGATTTGAGAAAACATGAAACAACCAATAAATGTTAAATGTGTACCATGTAGTTCAAAGTGTTTAATAACAATTACCATGTATCTTTGCATTCCAAACTCCGATTCCAGCATCGTAATTCATTAAATCTGTTAACTCAAGTAAAAGAATGGCCTTTATGCCGGATATACCAATGCAAAAGCATTTTCCAAATGATGATGTTGTGAAAATTTATAGTATTTATGTAATATAATATTATGTATGTATATAATTATTGAAATACAGGCAAAATCTGGTAAAATTTTAAAGTACAATAAATTACCCGGGACGGAAGCGAGAGCGGAGCGGTATGGCTGCACTTGGCAACTGCAATCGTTGGAATATACTATTAAATGTTTAACCTTAATTCCAGACGGACTTTTCAATAGAAATAATTCCAATGAAAACACGGGTCAGAAGCGAACCTAAACCAAAGATTCACGTGTGCATCAAACAATTCTGCTATGCTGCTGTTGGCAGAATAGGTTTATACATATTATTTTCAGTGGGTATGAGTGTTCACAAAACGTGTGAGTTTCTTCGCGTCGCATTGTGGTTTGGAGATTTGAGATCCACCGACCGAGCCGGAGCCGGATACGAGGCTTCAAAACTGAAGCGGACATCAGGCCCTGGCTGATCCAAAAGTGGAATTCAAAAATATTTGATTTCGAGTTGTTTGGAAGTTCAGCTTAATTTTATTCTAAGCATCAGATTACAACTGAATTCATTATTTAAACTTTGGTGAGGACTTTGCAGTTTAGGTTTGACCGTCCATGATATTCCAGATATTCTTGCTCTCGCGTTTCGCATTCCTTCAAAATATACGGAACATACCGTTTGCTAAATTTTGGCACATACGACTCTGTATGGCCGAAGTCTCTACTCCACGAGCCCCCGTGCATTTTATTTAAAGTTATAAGAATTCTGCCATTTTCACTGTTCACGTACCAATAGAACATAGAACGGTAGAGCTGAAGAGTTTGCAAAAAATACCGGAAAAGGATTGAGCTGTTCGTTGGACTGCGCAAATTTCAGCTTCTCAAGAAACGCGTTCTAGAATATATTTATATCTATCTATCAAGCGTATCGATAGGTAGTCAATTTTCTCATCTTGCAATATTCCGATTTGTGATAAAATATGCCAATTCAAAATATTTTACAACTGCAGAACTGATTATTTGTTCTAGATTCTGGTAACGTGACGATGACCCATGATTCAGTTCACGTTTTACGCTCGGTAACCAAGAGAATGAAAAGCTAATTTCCAAGGACCTACTCAAGGCATCACTGAAATGGGCTCTTGTGACTTTATTGCTGGATGGGGTGGGGGTGAGTCTCATTTGGAGCACCGAGAAAATGGCTGTCCAAAATAACTGTGTACTTGAAGTTAGAAATTTTAGAAACTAACATGGCTGTGAAACAGTTAAGTACCTAACGAATTCGATTGCCCTAACAATTGTGGCTTAAATTGTCTTCACTGAAATGGGCTCTTGTGACTTTATTGCTGGATGGGGTGGGGGTGAGTCTCATTTGGAGCACCGAGAAAATGGCTGTCAAAAATAACTGTGTACTTGAAATTAGAAATTTTAGAAACTAACAAGGCTGTGAAACAGTTGAGTACATACCTAACGAATTCGATTGCCCTAACAATTGTGGCTTAAATTGTCGCATTTACATTATCTTTAATCGGAGTTCAATTTATTTCAAATCGCAGGGATCCTTGGACTCATCACTGGACATCCCTTCGACACGGTTAAAGTTAATCAGCAAAATCGAGGTATTCGGCCTGGTGCAATGCATTCAGTATATTTACCGTACTCGAGGACCCAAAGGTTTGCAAAAAATCTGAAATTGGTTGAAATTAATTTTGACATATATTTTCCCGTAGGTAAAATTTATAACCACTGATTTCTAAATATCCTAATTGCAGGATTCTATCGCGGACTTGCCTTCCCATTGGTTACCGACGGAGCACTCAATTCAATTTTCTTCGGTGCATACGGTCTTACATTCAAATTCCTGAATAGTCTGCAAAATGATGGCCAAAATGCAAAAGATCAAGCGTACCTTCCCGAGAATTTGTGTAATAAAAATAATGCGGGTGACCAAACGAAGGTAAACACCAGAATAACTTTCGATTTCAATTCAAAACATTATAATAATTGATCAATTCAGGAAAGCCTTGGGAATACTCTACTTGCCTTCCCATTGGTTACCGATGGAGCACTCAATTCAATTTTCTTCGGTGCATACGGTCTTACATTCAAATTCCTAAATAGTCTGCAAAACGATCGCCAGACTGTAAAAGATCAAGGCTACCTTCCCGAGAATTTGTCTAATAAAAATAATGCGGGTGACCAAACGAAGGTAAACACCAGAATAACTTTCGATTTCAATTCAAAACATTATAATAATTGATCCATTCAGGAAAGCTTTGGAAATAGTCAGCCTCCATTACCATATCTCCATTGCTTCCTGTCGGGTTGTGCTGGTGGGGCAGCATGGATAACATTTGGGAGTCCAGTAGAACTAGTTAAAATCAAATTACAAACGACCAAAGCCAGTGCCGGAGTCAGTGGACCGCTGGCTGTTTTGCGGAATATAATCTACACTCAAGGACCAAGAGGACTTTATCAGGGGGTGTGGATTACCGCAATCAGGTAGGAAAATGTCCAGTGCTGTCGCAGCAAATTTTAATTAAGCGATTAAATGAAGACACTTGAAAAACAGAATAGAATATTTTTAAGGCCATTTAATAACTCAATAACTTTATGAGGAGAGCAGAGATGTTCCGGCATTCGGGATCTACATGCTGATGTATGCAGTTTTATCAGACGTATTGAGAAAATTTCAATTCCTCAAGGATCAAGAAGGATCACCCAATTCAATTCGAACGGTTTTTGCCGGTGGTCTGGCGGGTTAGTATTCTCTTTATAAATTATAATATGCACCATAAAATTCTCTATTTTAGAAAAATTACTGTAGGCAGAATGCCTACAATTACTCAAATCCATGCATCGTAATTACTCGTTCATAAATTCGTTGAAATTACTTTTTGTCGTTGAATAATGAAAAATCAATGATTGTGATAATAAAGATCTCCACAAACTCATGGTTCACTAGCCCTTTCTTACCCAAGTTGAATTATAATTTGCCGTTCATTCTAATTTCAGGAATGTGTTCCTGGTGTTCAATCATGCCCATTGACACAGTAAAGTCGAGACTGCAGGCGGACAACCCACTTGCACCGCGATATAATGGCATAATAGACTGTGTTCAAAAAATTTTCAAGACTGAAGGATTCGCAGGGTATGTGCTGTAATTAGCAATGTAAAATTATCATCGCGAAAACTTGCTGCATTGAACGTTTAATTTATTATACTCAGTTTATTAAATTAAGTTCATGTTTGCTCACTGCAGGTTCTCAAAAGGTTTCTTGCCCCTTGCGCTTCGGGCTTTTCCGGTGAACGCTGCCACATTTCTGGCGTATGAATGGATTGGATGGACCTGCGCCAAGTTATCTGGTGGAATTAAACATTGACCATCAGCATCTCATAGATATACATGAATTTCTAGTCTAGACAGGGAAAGTTGAATAAATATTGAGAACTATCGAATAAATAGCTCTAATAGAATTTGCCTGTTGTCTGTTAACATATTATCATTTTAGGTTATTAGGCTATTATCGGCGTCGAATTTGGTCAGGGATAGAGCGAATCGATAGTGTCGTGTAAACAGAAGTAACTAGGTACACCTAATTCTAATTTTTTTGAGCCTGACATATTTATCTTTTTGTCTTTTGTAAGCTAGGAAGTTTCAAAGCACATAATTAGTGAATTATTAATGAATTATTAATCAAATAATTGAATTATAGTTTCTAATCAAATAACGCGGCTAAATATATAGAGCGGTAAAAGCAATTATTTCAATTCGAATGCAACAAGCCTCTGACAAAAGATCAATGTTTCTAAAATTTTCGATTCCATTTCTATATTTAAATAGAGTGGATGTAGATATAGTACCGATTGACGTACTGAATCAATACTTTACATTAGCTCAGAAAAAAAGCTCTATTATAGAGTTAAATGTTACAAATAGCGAGGCTTGACCGAATTTCGTGTTCATGCTTTCACTACGTACACAAGAAGGCTTGGCATTCTTATTTGTCCATCTATAATTCTTAATGAACCAGCCGATAAATGGAATTGAATGACTCGTTGTTCTTGTGTCAAGTAAAATATTCATGACTTTACATGTAAAGTACATGCTCAGGTATCGGCACATCTGGCCTTGGAATCCACTTTCTACGCTTGGCTTGGGTTGACCATTTGGAGAAAACAAGAGACACGAATTGACGGCTGAAAGCATTACTGTGCTTTCTCCACACTTTATCGTGTGTCTCTGGATTAATCGGTTTTCATTTGGACATTATTACTAGCTTTACAAACTTCGTCATTCGTAATTCAAAAGTAAGACATTACTCCGTCCAAACTTCTGAATTAATTATACTGCGTCTTGTGAGCACTGAATTTATAAATTTTAATTGCAACAATAGGAACAGTAGGCGCTCAAAGTCTTTGAGACGCGTTTATTGAGTTGTGAACTTATAATAACTTGCATTAATGTGGTAAACACCGCGTTGCAAGCGGTGTTTATACACTTTAATCGTGAAGCATGACCCAGATCGAGCTCAACCGTGACACAATAGAGAGCAAATGTGGACTTAATGCAATTAAGATGCACTTTCTTTAAAGCTATCTTAATACCTCTCGTGGCCAATTAGCTTACACTTAAACAGATATTAAGTATAGTTAAGTTCGCAAGCAGTTGTGCACCATACTTTTACTTCAGTAAAACATATAATCATACAATAATATCAGTGCACACATTATATTCTTTTTTTCAGTTAACCTCCTACCATATTCAACTAGACGGAACTCAAAAACAAAGTATTTCATTTGGTGCTGTTCTAGTGAAGTTAAATTAGTTAAATAGTTGCTTACTATTATGAATTGCCTGGATTCTTAATACTAATATTTCAAATTTTCGGTGGCGTATAATTTCAGTTAGAATGCATATTATTGTACTGTGTAGGAATTTACCGTTTTCAAAAACCCCTGTGCTTTTCTGCTCGATTAAGTCATGAAAATTCTCCAGAAAACATGAAGCGTTTGATGAAGCCCTTGAGCTTGAAAATAGCTGTCCTAGTCACACTTTTGCCGGTGATATTGGCAATAGGAGATACCGAATCAATCTGCCATAAAGTAAGTTCTTGGTTCTATTGTTTTAAAGATTGTTCCCTGTTAGTTCTTTTAACAGTTTTAGTCATCATCAGTTCAAATCTCATATGGATAAATCAATATTTCAATTGAATTTCAGAATAACCATCGCGCTTCAGAGCCATACCTCAAGAAGCTGATATATTCTGCTTCGGCTTATAATCAGGCTACCATTGAATACAGTGTTGTTGAACTACTAGAACTTCTGAACAATAGCACAACGGACTATCTCGATCAACGAGAATACAGCGGAATTCTAGTCACATACGCTTTAAAGTATTCATCCCTGGGATCATGGCAATGGTCGGCTGGTAACAGGGTGGAAGGCAGCCCTCCAGAGCATTGGCATTGGCATGATTTAAATCTATCGAATAGTCAGAATAGGATAATTTCTTGTGTTCCTACGACAAGCCATGTCGGTGCATTCAACGTTTCGACGCGCTGTAATGATTCTAGTCAAGTCGAAGTTGCTACAGGAATTTTTATTCCCAAAACCCACTACATGCGCTTCAAACCGTTTAGGCAATTTTGGGCACTTTTGGACGGAATCGGTGAAACAGCATTTATTTTCACGGGTATAAGTGATGGCGAGGCTGAATCTTTGCGACCGGAGTCGACTTCTGTTACGGAAGTCCCTGCCGGTTTAAGAAATTCGGAGTTCATGTTCCTTCTTCGAGCGGACTGGACCGATTGCTTAGGCGGGTCGATTTTGACAGAACCAACGATTATTGATGCTTGCGGAATTTGCGGCGGGGACGGTTCAGAGTGCTTGGATTGCAGGGGTGTCATCCATGGAAGTAAGTCATTCTAGTTGTATGTTCACGTATAATAAAAGAGTTTTTTTCTTAAATCATAGCAAAAATATTTCGTGTATGATTAGACGCCATTTATAAATGTGGAATATGCGTGGACATTGAAGCTGACATGACGCCGAGTCGATGTGAGAATCACATGGAGTCGGTGCTTGACCAACATTTCAATCAAACTGACTTTGAGGGAACGAATTCTGGAAGGGTTGAGATTATTGGAGCTTCTTCGTTGACAAACTTATGTGATGGGCATTCAGTTGAGATTGCATTAAACAATGAAGATTATACCGCTCGGAGCGAACACCATTACCAAAACTGGACCATAAATTTCGAAATGACAAAACCGCCTCGAAACCAAGCCGAGGTTCTTAAAATTTGGGATAGTATTCGGAATCTGCAGAAAAATTTGAATAATCAGAAGCAAGATCAGTTGCTCCCAGGAATCGTTCCGAGATTCTTGATCAACTCATCTATGGTACGGTAATTTCGACTGAAATATTAGTAAACCAAATCCTGCATCTTAGTTCGCATTTATTTTTTCTTTAGTTAGCCGATGGAGTTATTTATAAGGCAACGTTAAATACCAGTGATGCACGCGAAAAGGCGGATGTCGGGAGTCAATATAAATTTCATATTTCAAAGCATCCAGATCCGGGGGTAAGTAAGCGGT
>VNWX01002806.1:0-11338 GCA_009869905.1 Ceratophysella communis | reverse complement strand
TGTATTTCACAAAATACTTGGTTGAAAAACTAGCATTTTAAAATTTAAATTCACCAGAATTTACGATTGTATTGAACGGGATGTTTAAATGAACTCGACGAGACGATATATAAGTCTGCTTTACTGAACAATGCTGAGCCAATACTGCACGTATGTTGCGTGGCGTTCTCCCTGTAGATTTTCTGGACAATAATTGCCTTACTAAATTTTTGGCTTTGCTTGCTGAGCTGAACGGTGGATGTGTAAATGTATATTTCAAGGGGATAAATGTTTGTGGATAAATGTGGATAAATGAATGAATGGTAAATTCGAATTGTACTTTTGAATTCCAAATGTTGGCCAGACGGCTCGAAGAAATGAATGAACCATCAAGCAGCATTATCGGAAGTCGGAAGTAGGGATGCGATACAATGAAACACATCCTCTTGGGTTCCGCCGTCCGGATGGATTTCGACCACTCTGCTGCTGGTGTTGTAATAATTTGGAATGTATGGTTCTTTTTGGAGAGGGGGTGGTGTAATAACGTCATAAATGTGAGGAAGGGTCCATATCCATATCCTCTGTATTTTGTAACCAGCACCAGCACGCATTTATCGTAAACTGGAAACTATACAGAGCAAAAACTGGAATTGTAATGCTTTGAAGTAATTTGGAGAGTGAAAACACAGCTGACTGAAATTGGGTGGATGATGTATGGTTTACGTATATTGGACAATGAGGGATCTTCCATTGTTATCCTTTTTCAGCTGGACAAGGAAGCCCTTAGGCAAAAATTGTGACCAGTTCAACGCGTTTTCCTGGCATTAATACCCCATGCCAACAATCCTGGCGAGTTTCATTAGCTCACGATCTCGCAGCAGGGTCAAGGGTACAAGGGTTGCTAAAATTTTCCAGTTCATGGCGAAGATCTTGTATTTCATTAGTATTTTTCTACCCTGAACTTGAACTCGGTGCGCATTGCGCTTCCCTCACAAGGCAAGGGTCCGGGTACAGCGTACCTATTACTCCATCCTAATGCATGGAAATCATTGGTTTCATAGACATTTAGGCCAGAATTAGGTTTAAAGTGATGTATCATCATGTCTGAGTTCCTGCTTGGGGTCTCGTTTTTCTAAAAAGGGTAAACCGAAATGATCAACTCAACTCTTGTTCTACTCCGTACTGCCCAATATCCCAAATACCAAATCCAAAGGAAGAAGGGCCCCTCCCAAAACGATTTCCTATAAAACCTAGTACCCTTTTCCTTTGTTCTAACCAGGAGCCCGACATCCACATCCCTTATCCTAAATTCCCTGATTCAGGGAGACAGAGAACCCTGTTATACTTCCACTCAATTGGAACCTAATTCTGACTAGAGTTACAGTTTATTTGGGCTCAAAATAACAAGGCTCGTTCAAATTAAGGGCTATTCAGAGAATCACAGAATCCTCATGTATGTTATTTTTGTATGAATTACAGAGCACGAGAACTGGTTCGGGTCCGATGAGGTCTTGGGTCCCTTGGCCATCAGTATTAAGCGGGAGCGAATTGAGGGCGAGAAAAAGGATGGAAATGCCCGGTACATGTATCGTCTCATCGTCCGATCGACTGAGGTAAATTTTTTAAAACTTTTCCCTTCATATCTTTTAAATACTGCCAGCGCCACCTCTGCCCTAAGCATTCTAGCTTGTGTTTGCCTTAAAAATGATTCAGTACCTAATTAAAAGTAAGCTGTTTGTGTGTCACACGCCACACAAGTCTATTTGATTAGAGGCATTTTGGAGAACTTTGACAATTCTATGTAATTTGACAGTAAACAAATGAAAGTACAAAGTGGCATAGAATTATTTAGCGTTTATTACACGGTACGGTACACAAACATGTATGTGTATCGCTTGATTGGCAAGTGCTTAATTTCCATCCACCCTCTAGTCTCTTATTAGTGGTAAACTCCGAATGACTCGTTACCACAGTTTACGCAATACACAGCCTCTTTTCTCCGTAGCGGATACAGTAAAGCCAAAGTTTTCGGTTTCGCCTGAGCGATTTCATCGAAAAGGGTTGATGATATTCCTGTAGAAGTAGTTGTATTTTGTAATGTTATGCATGTGGGATGGCGGAAGGACTGATTAACTATTCACATTCAGGCTAATCTCTTTCTACAGCTGGGCACTCAGCCGTGTAAAGAGTTCAGAGATGTTTGATTGACTCGGAGTAATCTCGTCTCCATGCTTCGTTTAGCTATCCTTACCGTTTAAGTTATAGTGGGTAGTTATGATACTATGAGCTAATTTATTTCCCCCTGTAACAGCTGAATACTCTGCGAGGATCCATTCTTGAAGAAAATGTACCGGGGATTAAGCCGAATAGTAAAGGCGGAACACATGCCAAAGAAGTCATTGAATTTCTTCTTCCGGAAGTGCAGCTCTCCTGGTGAGTACAAAGCGTTTAAAAGCATCGCCAGCGCTAATGAAATGCAGGGTTAACCCACCGTGATCTGCAATTGAATATCCTACAGTTAGAATTCAGGTTCTCGAATCGATATAATATTTTTCTCGTTGATTATTCCAGCTTGCGGCAAGGAATACCTGGTCCAGCCACAGAAGAACAGCTCTTGAAAGTCGACCAGCAAATTCTGACGCATCGTCATAAAGTTGGTAAGTTTTCGGTTACAAATTTTTGCAGTACCTTGCAGACATGAATTCCTAAATATTCTTCCGACCTGACATGAATTTTGGTTTTGGTTTCAGGGGTAATGTACTGTCGCAATGGGCAGTCGACAGAGGAAGAAATGTACAACAATGAGGAGGCGGGGCCGGCCTTCAACGAGTTTCTGGATCTCATCGGCCAGCGAGTTCGCCTCAAGGGATTCGAGAAGTATACCGGAGGACTCGACAAGAAAGGTAGGCACTTACACTTACCCCTCAATTCCACTTCACACCTAGCTCCCACTTTCCTTGGCCTGGCCCTTCTGTTGTGGCCAAGATGGAAAAACCCGAGCGTTAAGTCTTCCGACGGGGTAGGGGTAGTCAGAGCCTAGACTTACCAAGGAGCTATTTCATTCCTGACCACTGCGTATTATTGCGGCATTCCAAATTCCAATTCTGAGCTGTTGGAAGTTTTTATTCTGGTTTTATTACCCTCAAACGTTTTCATGTTGTGTTTACCAAGTTTCTTTCACTGCCTTTTGTTTTTACTGATCCGCTTTTATGACCTGTCTCGGTACTTACTCGAGCTGGAAATGAGTTGTGCAATAAAATACGAGACGGGAGTATGCAGCGGAGACGGAATTCAGAATTGGTTACGTAGTTGAATTTAGGCGAGCTTTATGACCTAGCGTTCCTAATTGGATAGGATAATCGCTGTCGCGAAATTGCTTGTTCAATCATGTTTATGCGTCAAAACGTTTAGTTTTTTTGCTGATTCAGTATAGAGCACGCATTCCAAGATTTTCATATTTTTCAGCGCTAACATAACTAATCCTAGGTTCTGAGCTTGAGCCTTATTTTACCGCATTTTGACTGTCAAGCCTTTTAATTTAACCATAACTTCATTTAAAAAAGGTCTACCATCCTGAGTGGATAAACGGCATATAATTTAGCGACACGATGACCAAAGTCCTTGGCGACACGAGTCCTGGTCACTCTCGCACACTGTCTCACGTAGGTGTCGGGGATAAGGAAGCAGACAGGAACAGGAGTCTGTCTAGCCTGTTTCCTATTGAATATTGAAATTGAACCTGTCTCGAAGTTGACAACAATGGGCAGAATACTTGGCGATGAAAGGTTTAAAGTCTGAACTCAGAACAAAACAATAATTCATACGAAAATGAAATTTACGGCTTCAGGTAGACTATGTCACCCGTCGCACGTCTCATGATTATTTACCTGAGCTGACGACGACGCGACGAGGTGTTAAGCTAGACCTTGTTTGGTCTACTACGTTAACACTGATGAATCAATACAATAAACATTTACGACTTGAAGTGCCGCTTTTTGCTGTAAATTGGATAGGAGCCAATATTCAATC
This sequence comes from Ceratophysella communis, assembly GCA_009869905.1. Lineage (NCBI taxonomy): Eukaryota > Metazoa > Arthropoda > Collembola > Poduromorpha > Hypogastruridae > Ceratophysella > Ceratophysella communis. The sequence continues at coordinate 7,330 of VNWX01002806.1, read as the reverse complement.
CCCTGACATGACGCCTGGGTCCGTTTGTCTTCCTCACTCATTGTTAGGAAGGGTTTTGTGGCTTTTGAGGGAAATGGACCATGTCAGAATATATTGAATTAATTTAAAATCCTAATTGCCATTGTTTTGATTTTACAGACGATTCGACTGGGCTGTTTTCCATTTGCTCCGAGTACCAAGACTGTGAGGTTATTTTCCATGTATCGACGCTCTTGCCGTTCACGCCCAATAATCGACAACAGGTGGGTCATTTATCTGAATTGTCAAGTGCGATTGTAACGGACCTTAGCCTTAAATATGATATGACCTAGACTCTAGTTAATGGACATAGCCAGCCATTTACGGAACGTTTTTACGTATTGCAAATAGTATAAATTTTGGCACTCACGGCAATGAGCACAGTGTTTAAAGCATTAAACTTCGATTTCATACGTTCACACTTTTTATAATTTAAAACTTTTTTTTTGTTTTGCGTGTTTATTTGTGCGTGCAAGTCAACACAGGTGGTGTGAGCGTGAGGTCACTGCCGGTACCATCTTCACTGCGTTGATATTATGCACGCAATGCGTTAACTGCATTAACTTCAATTTAACTGGGTATATCTGAATTGAAGAGATAGCACAAATCGCAACAGTATTTTAACGGATTCATATCAAAGATCCCGAACCATAATTATTCGCAACGGAAGTACTTATTTTCTAACCATTAAAATTATTGTTTTGATTCACGGCATGAAATTCGATACTTTGTTATTCCAACTTCAACTCATGAATATGAGCGAGGGAAAACAATACAATAATATTCGTTGAGAAGAATGACCTGAATTTAAATGAGCTGGCTGGGTGGAAGTTACTTTAGATTGAATTCGAATACCTCATGTATAGGTGTTTTAGTTAGCAACGCTCGGATGACCTCTGCGATGTCGCTCTTGCATTTTGCGCTACTAGAGTCTAAACGTAGCTCATTACGCTATGCTTATGCTGTTGTGCTGTACTATGATTCACTGGGAAATTGTATTAGCAATTACCGTATTCATATTTATTTATGATCTAGCACGTGTAGCCCCACAATTCCCCTCCCACACGCACCGAGCTATTGTTCTGTATTTATAACGAGTATGCTGAGCTCATTAGGATTAACATGTTGGTATTTTCGTGTATTATTTATGCCGGAATAAAATGTTGGTGTTATGCGTTTTCAATGTAAAACACAAGGATTGATACTCACCGTGCTTACAAATGGGTGGGGTACAGTCCAGATCTAGATCACGAGTACAATAAATATTGATTTTAAATTCCCAGTCATGTTTTCCGCGACAAAATGCGGGACTTAAGAGAGAGTCGGTTAATGGCAAATTATTGCCCTGGCTTCCCGAAATTTGATATCGTATTTCCCTTAAAATTAGGGTAATGCATCCAAACCATAAAATTGGATAAATGAGCGCAGAAGATCATCCTGAAAGCATATCCAGGCCGTCAATTAGATTACATTTCAATTACATCGAAAATGTCATCGGGTTAATAAGCTTAAAGCACTAGGTTGTGGGAAATCGCTTTTCAGAATACAGAGTATGAATAATGTATCTTATGTGTGCATAATTGGAATTCAGCACAAGACCCGCAATCATTAGCACATTAAGTGTGCCTAATGACAATAAACAACAATGCGAACAAACAGTCACTTTCGTGTCTGGTATTTCTGTGAGTAATGTAAATAAAATTCTCATTTTCTTGCTTTGTTTTTATGGGACAGTTGATGCGAAAGCGGCACATCGGAAATGACATCGTGACCATTGTGTTTCAAGAACCAGGAGCTCTGCCATTTAGCCCTAAGAACATCCGTTCTCAGTTCCAACATGTCTTCATCATCGTCCGTGTTCTCAATCCTTGTTCAGACAATACTTACTACAGGTGAGTGCTACTTGCTAAATGTCTTGTTTACCCCGACGGCTCAATACAGGTATACTTAATGCTTCCTCCATTTCTGTCTTTCAGTGTGTCAGTGAGCAGGTCGAAAGAAGTACCTTTGTTTGGCCCACCGATTCCGGAAGGTGCTCAATTTCCAAAGGGCAAGGCATTTGTGGACTTCCTGATTGCAAAAGGTTCAATTATTGATTCAAGCTCCTCCGTGTTGGTTCTCAGCAATTTTGTATTAATGAAGTTTTTGTTGTGCTCAGCAATTAACGCCGAGAACGCCACGTACCGATCTGAGAAATTTACCACAATGGCTACACGCACACGGCAAGAGTATTTGAAGGATTTGGTGGCTAGTTATTCGACGCATACTACAATCGACCCGAGACCCAAATTTTGTAAGCTATAATTGAATACATGCAGTAAATGACCCGAAACATATATTGCGACATTCCGTGCTAATTAAATGTATATTTTATAAAAATTTCCAGCTCTCAATTTTAGTAATAAGAAGAAAGATCTGACAAAGCCTCGCTTTAATCCTGACCACTGCCTCGGCGGAGCTCTCTCATGGTCCGTGTGGCTCGACGACACGTGGATGGATCTCCAAAGTGGACGTTTATTTGGCGCTATCAACCGATACTCTGGTCCTCATTGACACTGCCACGAGAGAACCGGTTTTTGCCATTCCGACGTCTTCTATTCTCGGATGGAATAGTTTTACTGCAAATAGGTACGAAGCTGGAAAATTAGGCTCATTTATTGCTAATTCGCATTGCCCTAGAGAGCTATTAAGTTGACACTTTATTCTTCCAAAATTACCACTTAAGATTGTACTCGACGATTAAACCTATTAATAGCATTTACTGAATTGCTTTTTCTTTTGTGCTTTCTCTCATAGTTTACGGATTTATTACCACCAAGGAGAATGTGTAACAATTCACAGCAAAGAAGCTGGAATAGGTTTTCCAAGTGGAGAAACGGACGACATTTCTGAAATTACGAGTCGACTTCGATCTGTGACGAATGGAGCGGAAGCAGAAGAATTTATTTTAAAACGAAACGAAATTGGTCAGTTGGGGTTTCATGTACAACAGGACGGGGCTGTGACTGAAGTGGAAACCTGTGGTTGTGCTTCCCAAGCTGGACTTCAGCAAGGTTCTCGGCTGGTCGAGGTGATTACTGGATTAATGCATAATTTTGTCATGATTTTCGTTTCTTGCTTTTAGAACCCTTGCTCTCCCGTTCTGTATGATTTCTATGATTTGGTTTTCCCCATGTTTATCCATAGATATGCAAAGTAGCGGTAGCGACGTTGAATCAGGATCAAATGATTGATTTTCTCAAGACGTCGGACGACGTTGTGGTTTTGGTCATTCCACCGAACCCTGATGGCACGCCTAGAAGGTAAAATAAAAATAAGTTTCGGCTCAACTGACCTTTGACACGTTTTGTTGAATTAAAATAATCCAGTCAGTCAGGGTTAGCAATGACAATTGTGTTCTGTGCAGTCGCCTTGCAAAATATGTCGTATCCATTAGATTTGAGCGCTGTGCAGAATCTGTAGAATTGAGTATTGTGTGGGTGTGTTTCGCCGGCAGGCGGTATCTACGAAGCAATGAAGATGATCGTAATTTGAAAAGAAGCAGTTAATCATCCATCGCCTATTTTGAATTTGTAGGGGCTGCGACGCTAGTCACTGCATCTACTCCTCGCCGGACTCCGACGGGGAGTACGAGAACACCTACAGCGGTGGAGGAGGTCCGAAAGAACCCGGGTCCCTCTGCCAGTCCCACCATTTCAAGTCACCACTTCCGTCCAAACTATTACAGCAAGCCGTGCCTGGAAACCATCGAAAAAGGTGAGTTATCTCGACATAACAGAAGAACACAACTGCTCAATTAATCCGACTAATGCGGTATAACTGAGCACATTAATCAACTCATCCATTTGGTGTCGGTATCCCACAGGTATGAACCAAGAAGCTTTTCCCCGCCACGCTTCGAGTAACAGTTCAGGCTATGGGACAGGGAGTTCAAGCAAGTCCTTCTCCAGTGCCAGTGACCCTAACTTCCTTCCTCATCAAGAGGTAAATTCTCAGACAAAACAAAAGTCTGGTTTCTAGGCGTGGTTTACAATTATTCACGTGTAGTTAAATGGTTTGGGTATGAAAATTTTCCGGATTTGTTTTAGCTGCTAGCCTCTGTTTTCTGAGGTTTTATAACACATAATAGCATTAGATTACAGTTAAGAAATCAGACTTTTGTTGGCCTGCACCTTTCGTGTTTTTCTTATAATGTGCATGGGAGTTGTTTTGAAATTATTCACACGAGTCTTCGGAAGCCTATTTTTTGCATAAGTAGAGCTAATTAACTCAATTCGTAGAAATTCAAGTTTTGGCAATTTCCTGTGCGTGCTTCCGATAATAAAATAGTTTCTCACCATTCGCTGCATGGTTGTTCTCTGTGAAATCAAAGCACTTGTTCACACTTGTGAAAAAAGTTGCATGTTTCGCATGATTATTGTACATAAAATATATCAAAGCACCACCTGCTTCTTGCATCGAATAGTTGATGCTACTGATTGGACTTGGACGCTCATAATTGAAATTTTGTTGCAGGGAGAAACATTGACTAGTGGGTCGAGTGGCATTTCTTTATCGGATGAACGCTGGTATGACCTTTCATCTGAAACACCAACTGTGAACGGAAACGATAACTCACCTCCACCAATCCCAGCCAGGAATGTTCATAATAAGCTTGGAAATGTCCCAAATAATTACTCACCGTCGAAAGGCCGCCATTCTGTACCAAATACGACAACGGCTAATCTCAATGTCAATGGAACCTCTGTTCTTATCATGAACCATAATAATAACGTGTACAAGGCTAACGGCGAAACAAACGGTCATGGAATTCATGACAAGTCCTTCACAGCCAAACGCGACTTTTTCCAGAGAAATAATGCACACCATGGATCTTTTCACACCCGGCTATCACCTTCCCGGAGTCACGACCTGCTCCACTTGAAGAGCCCTAACTTGAGACCTTTTCAAAGGGTCATATCAGCTGTTGGTGGCGGTCACCAAGATGATTACATGCTTATGGCTTCACCGGTGAACCCTGCCGTGTTTGTACCAACTGCCACGCCGGAGAAAGTAACCAACGGGGCGGTTTATCAGCTGGCTTCGAGCGTTGTCGCTCCACTAGTGGAAACCACAATCAAGGGAAAAGTTACCTATTTGACCGACTTCCCCTTGACCCAGGGTAATTCGTTAGAACATCTGCCAAGGATTGACTCTATTACTGCCACGGCTGAACAAAAAGTAAGAGTTAGTTGTAATGTACGAACTAAAGCTAACCTGAATTGGACAAATGAAAATTCACGGTTATTATGTACATTTTGTTTAGGACGTGGAAACTTTAAAAAACGAGCGGTTGGCTGCACTGAAGTCCGCGTATTTAGAAAAACACCGCGTCGAACGTCCTGAGAATGAATCTCCCAAGTCTTCACGATTCTCAGCCCCAGCTTGTAGTCTGAATGGAGATATTGGGTCTTCCAGTGGTAAGTTCGTTCGAATTTTGCATTGGACAAATAAAATACGCCGCAACATATCGAATTATGTGGATGCTTAATTTACCGACTTTTCTTCCAGATGAACTGTCGAGTGCTACAAAACCCAGAGCCAGTTCAATGAGCGGCAGAACGCCATCCAGTGGAAGTCCGAAATCTCACATCTCCACTGCGGAAGTCAAACTGCGTCCCTCAAGCTCCACAAGTCGAGGAAGCACTAATGGTAATCGCAACAGTACTGCTACAAGAAGACCTCATGCGCCTCATCAATCCCGACTACATCCCGCCAAAGGAATCGGATGTAATTTCCACTGCCCACTCTGTGAGTGCCAACTCAAGTCGACCAGCGAGCAGCAATGGTTCCCTCTCCATTCACTCCAGCCTTAAATCGAGCCGAATCGGAAGCGATGTTAGTCAAACTCCTCGCGGCCCAGTGACCCGAGCGTCTGACCCGGTTCTGCCTCTAATGCCCGAGTCGTCCGATGTGGACTGGTCGACGTTAGTCGACACGGCTACCCGAGCCTTCCAAACCTGTGATATTCACCTGGAGGATGATTACAAGCCTACGAAATTAGGACAAGGACAAGGATCAATGCGACCACAACAGCTGCATGGATCTGGTGTCCCTGAATTCCAGTCCAACTCGCGGTGGGAGTCGTAGTAGTTCCAATAGTAACAGTAACAGCCTTCATTCGCCCCATCTTTCTTGGAGAGAAGATAAGCCGGAGTATAGGTCTATATTGTAAGTTTCAATCAATTCGTTGAAGTTGTTGCGAAATCCGGACACTTATAAATACTTTGTATTTTTTCTTGACAGTGACCGTACATCTAACTCTCGTTCACCAACACCACTCGGAGATGTTCTCAACTTAGAAGCTCGTGTTTCTCAATTAGAAGCAGAATTAAAGAAAGAACAGCAATCCAAAACAGTTCTAGCCTCAAAAGTAGAAAATCTACAACTAGAAAATCAGCGTCTTCTCCGTGAGTCCCACACTACGCTTGACCATGTCAATAAATTCAAGGAATGGCTCCTGAGCGCCGTTGATCATCAAAATCATGTATTACCGACTCCAAGCACGCCATGAGAAATTATGAGGTTAAGTATTTAGAATCATGTTTATCGCATTTAACAAATTATGCGCTATCTGTATCTAGTTTAAGTCCGTCGTTTCAGTATTCATGTATTCTAAATATTTATGTAGATTTTTGCGGTTCTTCCTCTATTTCGTCATACTTGTAACTAGACCAATGTTGTATCTTCACTTGTCTAAATTTTACGTGTAAACTAAATTATTATATAAGTAGATTTAGAATTTACGATTAGTTTGTTAAAATTGCATTTTATTTAGTAACTCTTTAGAACGTGAGAATAAGGCGAAATCGTTACTACTACGACAAACTTCAATGCTGACGCTTCACCTTTTGAATTAACCTGAATTAGCTAGTTCATTTAAACAAATTACCGTTAGGACATTTACCTCTTTAATTTAGCTGAAATTATATTATTATATCCATTATAGTTCTATGTAAACACCAATGTTCAAATTACTTTAGTTAGACCTTTAGTAATGTAGTTAAAAGCCCACAGCATTTATACGGATACAAACAGATAAAACACGTACAATATATTAGTTAGGAAAGCATTTAATTATTACCTTAGGGTCAGTCGAATGTCCCTCGTAAATTATTTTAAACTTTATCTAAGAACCTCTACGCTTTATGTATAAATGCAAGATGATTGATAATTTATGAATGAAAACTTTTGAAGAAATAAACATGGCTCCCATGACATATGAAAACAAGTGTGCTGCGAGGAATTCAAGTTATTGAGCTTACTAACGAGC
>VNWX01002805.1:0-11338 GCA_009869905.1 Ceratophysella communis | reverse complement strand
CATCTGCTTCTGTGTTTGTTACTTTTAGTTCTTTTAACTTAGACCTTCTTTTTACATTATGATTTTAATTAATTGCCTATCTAGTATTACAGTGTAATTCAATGCATGTAGTTTTCGTTAGTAGCAATTAGCTCGTGTCTTTACTTCAATCTTCTTTTTAATAATGTCCAGGGCAATGTAGTGGCGGTGTTTTGGCTCAAACAAATTAATTTTCTTTACTTCCTAATAAAATTTTCATCTCATTTAATAAATGCATAAAATGCACGTTCGGAAGTTTTGAGAATATCAACGTGTACTAATTGACATTTTCATGCACTTGACGATGAAGAATTGGCAGGCCTCACTCGAGATTGATGAGGTTTGAGGCTGCAGAATCCTTTACCGCTTAGAGCAATATGTTTGGAGTTGAGAATGAACAATAGCCAAAGATGAGTAATATGACATATGACCTTATCTCGATACCTCAGGCTTCCGTTCACTTCGTGTTTACAACAATGAGTTTTCCTTAGGGTAGAAATGAACAAGAGCACGAGGACAGAAAGGCAATTTGCCAAAGGGCTCCCTTCTTTTCACGTTTAAAGCAAATAGGGCAGTGCGTGAAGAATAGAATACCTAGAATGGGTTCCTGCCACCACCCAGGCATTCGGCATTCCCAGCTGAAAACAATGAGCTAAGCATAAGTAGGCAACAATGAACAATACGATACAGCAGGCTTATCTAAAAGGCTTAAGGGCTCTGGATCATTTTCTGTTTACAACAATGCGTTTTATGCGTCGTTTGGGCGGTAATGAACAATGCGGATTGTACATAATTTGTTTGATTTATGCCAAATAACAGCCATGTTGTTTGACGGGATTTTTAATAAATTTTATTGTAACTTAATACTTTACATACTTCGGTCAAATTCACAGTTCTCAATTTCCTTCATACCGGAATCATTCGTTTGGAATTTTTTCTCAGTTGTTTCAATTGAGACCAACGTGACGCTTGGTACTTGAGGCGCTTGAGCATGCGTTCCAATGTATCTTCGATAGTCGCATTACACGATTTTATCATAGATTTAACTGTTAGCGCTCCCTGTTAAACCAAAGAAACTGATAAATGTACTCGACAATCTTATCCACGTCGTTAATATTAAAGACGTACATCATCTTCGGAATCCATAAGCATGACAGGAAACTCGAGTCCGCATAACTTCTGTGCCCATTTGTATGGCCGGCCAATATGCTTCACAAGTTCTGGAAAGCTGCCAATACCGGCCTTTTGCAAATGAAAATAGGTCGAGGGATTGGGACTATTAAACCCAGAGTCGTTTGCATACAAATTTACCAGTAACTTCTGGGCTTTCTCGTTCAAGGCTCTATAAAGCAATAGAATTTAAACTAGAATTTAAGGATTTGTTGATTTTCGAGTAGCGGCGAATTCTTACTCTCGCTTTTTCGCCAATTGAAGCCCAATTTCAAGCGAGCATTTGACACAGACAATTTTCAGCTTCGTCATGTATTGGAATTGAACCGTCATACGTTCTCCGCCTGCCAAAAAAAAATTTGCGTGTATTGTTGTTTTGTTGGACTATTTGCTCAAAATTATATAAGTTGTGTCCTTGATTTAAATTAATTCAAATTTTAATGAATAATGGCACATATTTAGCCGGGCCAAAATGTCTGGAATAAGCAATTTCATTTCAGTTTCGTTTAGATCATTCGTAGGCAGGTTAGTTTAGTTTAGAATTCGTACCTTCTGTCGTAAGAATCCATTGCACCGACAGTGGGTTAATTTCGGCCAGTTTCTTTTTTTCTGCTTGCTTCCGTTCTAGTTGCAATGCTTTTCTCAGCTCCTTCGTTTGAGACAAAAAAAATAGTCATCGGTTTGGTAATAACTTGAATTTTTTTATAGAAAATTTGACTATCTAGAACCTGATTATCAACAACGCCATCCCCATCTGAATCCTCAGAATCCGAATCAGAGTCTTGTTGAATTTCATGTTGTGGGATTTGATTTTGAAACAGCTCTTTCGCAGCTGGAATGTCTCCATGAACTTTTACTTTCAGGTCCTGATTTCCTATTTAGGTTATACTATTGGTTAATTGTTAATTTAATTCTTTAAACGCTTGGCTCCTTTTTTAAATTATTTTTTGTTTAGAAGCCGTGGCATTCAATAAAATTTACGTAAAATCATAATAGAATCTAACGTGATTATTTATAAATGCTCGTGCTCGAAGCATACCGTGCGATTGCAGAAATGCAACAGAAAACACGTAAAGCCTGTAAAGTGGACCGGGTAAATACTCGGAGCCCTCACATAACTGACATTGAGCCGGTAAATCCGAATCGAAAAATTCCAGAGCCGGTTCTAATGTAGCTTCCAGCATACTGCTCAACAAGGGTTCAGCTTGATCCACCTTTCCCTGATGAGCGTTTATTTCTTCGACCAGCTTTCGCTCGACTTTCTCCAACTCGTCGCATTTGTCGGTAAGCTGCTTTCTCTGCATGTACTCGTACTCAAGCCGAGCTAGCCAAAGCTTTTCAGGACTATTTTCCGCCTGGGAACAACGAGACAATTTACTCATGACAATCAGCTTTGTGCATAATATTGTCAAAACGTATACTATAATGGGCAATTTAAATAATAATTCCTAAAAAAAGTCCTGGTTAAAATTATTAAATGTACCGCCTGAACAAGCGATGCTGGTGCTTCTTTGAAGAAATCTTGAACATGTATCAAGTCAATTTCGCCATCACCTGACCTACGGAACAACATTCAAAATTTAATCATAAATAATATGTAGCAATAGCTAAGACACCAAAAATTGTATCAGTATATTTTTCTGCGTACTTATATGTATCGGAATTGACACCCGGAATTTGGTTACTCAGTTCATTAGCAGCGAAGAGTACACGTCGAAGTATTAATTGATTCCTGTCGTCAATCTGTCGCTGAAGGACTAGATCATCTTTCAGTGTCTTGATTTTCAGTTTAAAATACCGACTGTGCCTTCGAATGTCAGCCATTACAACGGTGCAATCTTCCGAAATTTCGAGGTAGTCTTTACTCTTACTCAAGGCTTGAATCTGGAGCATTAAAGCTTTCTTTAGAACTTTGTATATTACTATCGAAACTATCCGTAACGTACTCTAATTAATGGGACTGCTAAATTTATTGGTTGTTTAAATCAAATTTAACTTGTAGAATAATATCCGAGACAGGCTCGTTAATTGGGCAAACTATACTGTTAAACGAAGATTCCACTCATAATTGGGCAAGTCTACTCAAAGATACTTTTACCTCCTTCCGCGTCTGATCATTTCTTCTTGAACTATACATTTCTGTCATAAGCATCTCTAGCTCTTCGCAGCAGTGCAAGTATGCTTCCAAGCAAAATTCTTCGTTCATATTATTCGCATCCTCTTCCTCAAAGCTGGAGACAAGCTAGAAAGAATTCCAATAATTTTAATGTCCATAATAGAGTCGTAATTGATACTTCCTGCTATTTGACTTGATATATGATATATGATTTAAAAAATTGAGAGATAGTTAAGCATTCAATTTCTTATTGTTTTAAAGACCAAATTTTAAAAAAAACTTACACGGTAAAGCTCTTCTGCGTTGATTTTAGCTGCAATATCCGTCTTATCAGCGATTGCACCGGAGGCCATCTTTAAAGACTTCAAGTAAGAATTGCTGTTATTTTCAGTTTTTCGAAAATTTCCCGAACAACGTGCTGACGTAGCGTAGGTTTCAGAACTACTTGTACTTCCACTGCTGCTTGGGCTGGAAGATCCTTTGTCCAACTCTGGCAGAAATGTAAGATTTGAAATGCCATGTTTGCCGTATTTTGCTGGCCAATCCTGATGGTCTTGATCGCCATCTCGATCGGGTGATCTCCAGTCTCGTGGCATATGGTTCTAGCACCCACACAAAAATTATAATTTAGAGTGCGTGAATTCCATTTAGAAAAAGGTTGATTTATGCACCATATTATTTTTTTATTGACGAATCAATAATTTAAACCCAATTATTTCGAATACATGCACCATGGTTTTTGTTGCAGATTGTATATAAGACGCAACTGATTTCAAAGCGTAGAAAATAGTATATGAAATTAACAAAATTAGCTTACACGCTGCTTAAAATTTAACGGGCAAGGTTTTGATAATGTGCGTAAAGTGCCTGGAGCTGAAATAGTCTATGACTTCACCAGTCGTCAGGTAGATTTAATGCCGTTCACTGAACTTTTGACCACTGAAATATTGCATGGCAAAAACACGCCACGGTTCAAATCTATGCACACTAAACTAGAAACTAGAAGATAGATAACAGGTAAGACGGGGTTGATTGAGATTAATGTGAAAATCTTCTAGTCTGTCGTATTGAAGAGAAAATTATTTGCCTCAAGGAGAAACATTATTCTTAGATTCTCCGCACAAATATACAGTATTTCTATTAAACAACAATCCACTTTGGAAAAGCATAAATTTTTGGAGCTGTTTTAGATACTTGTGAATGGTGTTTTATTGCTTCAATTTAGATTCTTGGTTAGCCTTTTTCCCTCTTATAATTATCTCTGGAAAATACATGAATGATGATTAAAATGCTTTCGTACAACATCAATTTCATTGTGCCCTTTGAAATGGAAACTCCGTATTGTCACAAGATTACCAAACTACAAAAATGGATCCCACATTATGTTTCTCCTGTTGAAGGGTTCAATGGTAAAAAAGTAAGATTTCGAGTATGGCGACATATGAGTCAGTCCGCAGGACAATAGGGCAACTCCGACTAAACGAAAGGATAACCGTCATAGTGAAAACTTAACTATGTTAATGCAAATTTTTTTTAAATAAACTCGATTTAAACTGCTTAAAATATTCTACTGATCAGTTTTTCAAGGTTTTCGTAATGAAAATGAGATGGTTAAAAAAGTAGTTTCGAAATATTTCGAACAAAATGATTATAATTGTTTTTAGACAGTAAAGTTTCAGCTTCTTAATTACGTTGACAGTATTGATCTTTGAAATGATTTTTATAATCATATGATCAGAGCGGAAGCCACTTTTGCAGCAATTTTTCGAATAGAAGCACGTTGACGCCCTGTTTTCAAACCTGTTTACAAAAAATCAGCATAAGGTCAGAACAGTCGTGGGTTGAGTTTATAATTACTAATTAGTCTAATTGTACTCACAAAAATCAGCTGAAACACCACCAAAGAAATCCCAGCACGCCATATTGGCTTTGAGTTGTTACTGGTGAAATTTCTGCTGGTGAAGCCTGGTGGGGTTGTACCACCACAATGCTGTTGGCGTCAGCCTCTTGCAGGAAGCCACCGCGCCGTAAAGCAAATACGTATCGCAAATCAGACTGAAAACAATATGGCGTTAGTTTTCAGTCGAAATAAGAGCTCGAAATTAACCTTGCAAAATTAACTGCGACCTTACTCATTGTAAACGGACTGGAAACACCCATGGAGCTCAACATGGATTCTGCACGTATTTCCCAACATAGTACAGTTGCGCGGAATGTAGATATAGCCTTTCTTGTCCATGAACTCATTGTTCCCAGAAACTGTGAGTGTCGTCGTCTGGTTAAAGGCATAAATATTTTGCCTGTGTAAGGCGTTGAGCTGGAGACTGGAGCTCGGTACTGACTTCCGAGAAGATGGCGGAATACATTGAAAATGGACTCGTATCCACAGTACAGTTCCAAACTCCGCCAGCAAGCAGGCCGTCTTGTGGATATGGGCAGGTGAGCGATGATGGAAGGATGCTGGTAATGGTAGTAACGTGCATTGTTGCAAATTTAAAGGCATAAAGGTTAACATAACAAAGAGCTTGGTAAGGGTTTGGTGCATAGGAACTATTTGCTGGTGAAGAGCCGGGCGCGCGCGATGTGCCCGGCCATAATGACTTGATGAATCGAGGGGGCCGGACAGTAGCAGCGAATTATCAAGTGCGCCAAAATCAATGACACAAAGCCAGTCGAAGCTGGCGCCTTGTCAGGAGAGTAGCCAAATCTTGGAATGCATAATGCATGCACTGACCCTACTAGGAAGTCAGAAGGACAGATTGACGCTTGTTAGTCAATCTATATAAATACCGAAATGGGGTCTGTTTTTGCTGTCCATTAACTAAAAGCATGCTTGGTTATCTTGTCTATCCCATATCTGTCATTTCAAAATAAATTATTGGAAGCTGATGTATGGTTACGCTCAGCTTATAAATTATAATCCTAACTTCCGGTGAGACTATAGCTTATCTAGTCTAGACATTTCCCATGACCGGTTCTTGGTTTACAGGCTCAGGTAATAAACCGCAGCACTACGAGCAGAGACGCCATGAGATTTGTTAATAAAACAAAAACATGATTTATTATGGATTTTTATACATGAGGTTTTCGATCTAGGATTAGTTCGAAACAGAATACTAGAACTAACTAGTAACAAATAGGTAAGGTAACTTCTTGGAAATGATAAAAATCATTTTGCTTCATTTATACTTCTGCTTCTGCTGAGACTGAGACTACTAGGTATTTGGAAGACTAAACTTTAAGATCTAGAATGAACAGCTACTATGATACGTGATTAATTATTTAAATAAAAATTTAAATATATGTACTGTTGAACATGTCTTGAAGAATGTGAGGTATATAGTAAGAGATGTAATTAATTATTTAAATAAAATTTAAATATTTGTGTATAATTTGAACGAAGTTCTAAACTACGGTCAAAAGTAAAAAAAAAAATCTTGGTCCTTGTATTTGAAAATAAATAATTAGGCAGAGATTGTAGCCTGGGTTTCATCTCTTTCATTGATAATGAGCTGACGATATCCTTCAGCGAATCCCTTGCTTCCATCGGGCCCACGGGGTTGACGAATGATCCCTGAAATCACCATGTTACCTCCAGATGAGTTTTTGAACGTCGTAGCCTGACGGCGTTGAAGCCATTGACTCTTGCCCCCGTTGCTGCCTTCCATTTGTTCAGAAACTCCTTCGCAGTAAGACTTGGGCCGGGGACGCATCTCCGTAGCATTTGGTGGACAGGCGTTGGGGGGTGCGTACATGCTGTTTCGATTTTGTCCAAAATAGGGCTGTCCGACCATCATCATGGGAATGGAAACGGTTGCGCCACGTCGCCGCCAAACAACCTGAGCATTTTCTTCATTGAAGGACACCGGGACAACATCATTGACCATCATATTACGGTACATCAGCGGATTAGGTTGATAGTTCGGTGAGAAGCCGCGATTGTTTCCATTGACTCCATTTCTCTTGAAACCATTAGTTCCAGCATTGGGTTTACCACTGTGGGAAAAAAAAGATAATCTTTATACATTAGCAATCAAGCAACAGTCATAACATGAAATCATGATTCTTTCAACTAAAATACAGATTTGACACCGGTGTCAAGTTGTTACAGGGGAATCAATATCAGAAATCTAGTCATAAACCCCAGGCCAGACTTGACAGACAAGCATTTTTGATTCTCAATCGATAAGGAGTTGTTGAGACATTAGATTAGGCACTATCATCGACTTTTCTATTTCCTGTGCCAGCAACCCAGTACGTGCACAACGGATCCTGTAACCCCAACCCCAGACGCCTTCTTTCCTTCTTGGTTCCAAATAAGATAACGGAATCATCAAGACTTGGATTATAAGTACGCTGTGCAGCATGATACTATGTAATTTACAATGATATTTATAAGGACAAGAAAAAAATAGGAATTAACTTGCCGATTGTGCGAGTCGTCTTGAGCAGAGTCTGAGAACGCCCCACTGGCCTTGGCATTTTCCTTCTCCTTCGGGGTTGTGGGCATCGTCTTCAGATAAGCAGATAAGGGTTCATGACGACGGACTTTCGTGCCTGCCTCATTAACTTCCAACTTGGTAGACTTGCTTACGGCAGTGAGAATGGTCGAGAAGTCCTTTGAGATTTGCTTCACTCTCCGTAGTCCAGCAATGAGCTTGAGGGAAACGAAACCATCAGGGCGGCGGCGCACATGCTTGAGAAGAAAGCCATCCTTGGACAAGTGCTCATCGGAAAATAGACTCTCGACCTGGGCAATGATCTTCTCGGTTAAATCCGTCTCACTTCCTTGGCCGTCAGATGAGACATCATCACTGGAGTCGCTGTCCACTGGATTCACGATGAGGTCGGCAGGTAGGCAAGACGAAAAATCATCCAATCGGTCGTGCTCCTCAGCCTCAGAGATGGCGAGCCCGCTGTCCTGCTCTCCGTCAGACGAATTGCAGTTGCTTCCTGAGCTAATGAATTCGTCAGTCAATTGAAGTGTAGCTGTCAATGTCAATGGCAATTCCATCATGTTGTTGGAGGGCGAAAGACCAGGAACGAAGTCAGGCGACGCCTCGGACACGGTGATCACTTCAACAGTCATAGTGGCTCGGAGAACGGTCCAGGTGTATGAGCAGAATCGGCCGAAGGCAGTGATGATTGCAGCGGACACGGCCCAGCACCAGGCACTGAAGAGAAGACTTGCCAATAGCTGGAATGTTGATTGAATGAGTTTCCCAGCACCAGTCGCAAACTTATACGCCGCTCTCCAGTTCATCGTCATCTTCTTATCGCGTTCCAGCAATGCAACAGCCGTTTGGGGACGGGGACTCCCTCCTCGCTTCGGTCCCTTCATGTTACAACACTTGACCAGGCTATAACACACCAATCTCCAGCTATAACAGCTACCTAGTTGATGATGATGTGTGTCTTTCGATTCTCACGAACTCCTCAATTCGTCCACTGTATTAGAAAATTAAAATAAACTAATTAGCCAATGTCTGGTTTTGGGTTGGAGTATAGATCTTGGGGCATTATTGTACCCACCTGGTAAATCTAAGTTTATTGTACCCACCTGACTGTATTCACTTTATTGCACCTTGCACCCACTTTGCCACAGGAGGCAGGCAAGCGAGGTGGGTACAATAAACTTATCTTTAGAAAATTTACGAAGTCAGAAGTGGGAGCCCCAAGATCTATACTAGAATGAGGTGGGTACAATAAACTTAGAAAAATCACAGGTGGGTACAATAAACTTGGAAAATTTACCAGGTGGGTACAATAATGCCCCAGGATCTATACTCCAACCCTGGTTTTGCCAAAGGCCAAACATCAGTCAGAAATCGAAACACTTGCAAATATGATATCAAAATACTGAATTAGGTGTATTTCATTTACAATATTCGTTCTCAATTCGCATATAAAGCCGTCGATCTATCTAGCTTCGCCGTTTGTTGGTGTTCGTACACCAACTTAAATCAATCCGTGTTCGCCGTAATTCTTGAAAAACTAATTCTAATTACATATATCATGAACTCCGTAATATGAAATATGGCCTTACCTAAGTTTCAAAAGAACTCCACACAGTTTTTGCTCTGGCTATTGTACGAAATTCGCTATTGTCTTTTCCACAGATTCGTAGTAGGTAATTGTTCTTGTGGCAGTGGCGCGGCGCGGCGTAGACGTATTCCAGACGAAAGAAAGGCAGAAACTGAATAAGGAACGTAGGCCGAGTACTCCTACTCGGTGCAGGGTTTGGGTTAGGGAGGCACTACTACTACTGGGCTGGGGAAGTGGGGATGATGGAGTCCTCAGTCCTCCTCCTCCTTATGCTGCGGCTGCTGGCTGGAGGGTTTGGGGTTGGGGCTTTCTCTCAAGCTTATTTAGGCATGCATGCATGGCAGCTCAGCTCAGCTCAGCTTACCGTAATACTTATAATACAAGCCGGACTCTTTTAGAAGCTGGTCTCTCTTACAAGGGAAGTACTTCAGGTGCGTCAAACGTTTTGGGTCGAGACACGTACCATCCCGTACATTGGGTCAAAGTATGAAAAAATGTGTATTATTAGATCTGCAAAGTTAAGGGTCTCCGAATTACAGGACCTTAAAGTTCGAAAAAGTCGACTTTTTTTACACCTTTGAGCTCGTTTTTGCCCAGGCGGGTCTCAATGCGGCGTTCGAATTCTCTAACTTTTGAACGCGTAAATGAATATTCGTCATATATAGCTTGTTTTAAAGATATATTCATTAGCTTTACGTGAAATATAAAATTATTTCGAAATTCAATCCGAAACATCTTGAAAAGGGAGCTCAAAGATCTCGAAAATCTATTTTTTCGTATTTAAGGGCCCGTAACTTGGAGACCCTTAACTTTGCAGGTCTAATAACATGCAGTTTTTCATACTTTGGCCAAATGTATTTAATATTACAGGTCTCGACCCCAAACTTTTGACGCACCTGAAGTACTTCCCTTGTTAGAGGCCGGGTCTGTGGGTGTCACAGTTTGAATACTAGCCGGTCTCTAATACAAGCCGGTTTCCAATATGTAAGCCTGTTTTTTCGAAAAACAATAATAACCTCATCGGCTTTGCATTCAAAATGTCCACGGCCTGCATTTATGGCTTGGGAATTGGGAAACCCTACCATCTCACTCGCAAAGAGGCTTGCTCTAGTTCTGAGTCAGACTAGATTTATTATTGAATTGTTTGCTATAACTAACCTGACTTTTTCAATCAATTTTGAATTTAAATAAACTATAGTTTACAGCAAGTTCTGAATTTTTTAAATTATAAGCCAGTCTCTAATAAAGGCCGGTCTCTATTAGAAGCCCGGTATGGGCGATTCATAGTTTGAATAGAAGCCCAGGCCTGTATTAGAATTATTACGGTAGGTGCTTCTGCCTGGTGTGTGTGATGCGCGTGCGTTGAAGGTGTCCTAGCTGTAGGAGGGGGAGGGGAGGGTGGCGAAGGGTGATGACTACTTAATGATGACGTACTGAGTGATGACATCACGTGTTGGGCTATACGCTGCCGGCAGGGCAGGGGCAAATATGCGGGGTCGGGTAAAATCGTTTGATGTTGAAAATCTGGATTTGCCGTTCAAAGGGATTTTGATGTTAGGATTTACAACTTTCAAGCTACGTCCAGAGTTGTGAGTTGAGTTAAAGCAGTGTATGACTTCTGTGATTTATGATTAGTGCCCATAGTTATGCTTTAGGAGTTATGCCTTCAAAGGATTTTGTGTTTTGAGAAACTTCAGAAACGAAAAATTGAAAATCATTTTACACAAATAGCTCACTAAAATACAATGATAACTGATAAACCGTATCTTAATGCTATTTGTAGCTAGTACTCCTTTTCTAAATGATTATTGATTCTGTAGTGCGTAATTCGCTTTAAAAAAATATGGCAACGTAGACAATTCTACAGAATTTGAATTTCAAGAATCCGAATTTCGGATTGAAAAACTAGATTTTTGGATTTTCAAAATCTATGAATTTCTTGCTTAGCGATAGGTGAGGAAATCCACGGATTTTGGATAGAGAAGGATT
>VNWX01002804.1:0-11340 GCA_009869905.1 Ceratophysella communis | reverse complement strand
CCAGTTATGATATCTTAATAGGCATAATCTATTTATGTTTTATGAAATAGTACAAGGCCAAATGGTGAATCTACACGACACACGCCGGACTCAAGAACTTTGAAACTTTACAATTAAATGCTTAAATATTTAAGGTTTAAATCGAACGCTAGCAAATGAATGAAGTCTATAAATTTGTAATGGGATATGTAACCGTCCCCGTGCTCACTCGTTTCACCCTATTTAGATTCCCTAAAAACCATTTCCCCCAATATTACCTATTTTACAAAAATCAATGTTTCGTATTTTCCTTTTGCCCCAAAGATTACCTGAAACCTAAATTAGATAATCGGAACAAATTTATTGATCAAAATTTCAGACATTTTACACCACCGTATGCTCTCTCACTCGCACACACGCTCAAATGTTTCAATGAAGAAATGGTTTTTAGGGAATCTAAATTTGAATCGATCAATCCGATCGCGGATAAACTCATAGCTTATTTAAGTTCAAACTGCCCAACAAGAATCTAAACTTTTTTTAAAAAAAAACAAATTGCTGCAATAAACCCTGTTTAACTGTTTCAATTGTGTTTCCTAAAATAATTGGATAGTATCTATCAAAAAAGTACAACTATTTGATAACAAATACATGGTTAGCTTTAGAGAACTCCCAAAGGCCCCAAAAATAGACCCTATTCGTTATTTCAGCCCGGCACTTGAAGAACAAAGCTCTCCATCACTACTGCTTTTAGTGGTCGCATTCGTTTCTAATCCCAGGCTCAAGGGAGTCCAGCGTGTGAGTAAGTGCTGGCAAATCTCTTCCTTGAAAGAAGCTGCATGCACGCCTTAATCCCGTCTTTTGTTTTTCCTTCCTATTGTATACAGACTCCGCACTGTCGTTCGCTTCCGGTGGAGTCAGAGCAATGCAATGCACAGGCTTATTGTCTTGCTTTCAGCAGGGAGAAAAGCTCGAGCCTTTCTCCAGGCTTGTTGAAGAGCGTCTGTCAGCCTCCTGCCGTGCTTTCACTTATAAGCAGAGCCTCAGCCACCACCTCAACCCAATTTCAGTCCACTCTCTCTCTCGCACACTTCCCATGTAGACTCAGCTACCGAAGCCAAGGGGTGAAAGCCGACTTTCACTCTATGTTACAAGTCTTTACAACAATAGACCAGTTTCTCAAATGGACACCCTTAAACAATTCACAGGCCAACAACACAGCAACATGGATTTGTCAGCCTGGCAAATTCCTGATAAATCATCAGCCAGTGAAATCAGTGCAAGTTATCTACCAATTTGGGCAATGTGGTTCTCCACTATTGTTCTAACCATCACGTTCATCATTGGCCTCCCACGTAAGTTTTAAACTTTTTAATAACTAAACTTTTAAATCAGATATATTGCATATATCTATTTGTACTAATTATCACTGGGACTCAAGAGAGATAAATAGTAAACAAAAACATGTTTTTCTAGCTGTAAAGCTAGCCAAGAGAAAGCAGGCACGATACATCTGGTATTTGGCATGAAAGTGTCCGTTGGGACAGGGCATGGTAAGAAGAGGATGTTGACACATATTTCCAATTTTAATTAAATTAACAAACTTTTGGTGAGTGTACGAGTTGGCACAATTTTCGTCTGGTTGCATGCAAGGGCTAGAAAGGCTTCCGGAAATATGTAGTAGGTGGGAATTGCCATACAAACATGCAACGTAATTCGGCATTTTATATAAAAAAGTAATTTGGGAGTCGTATTTGTTTATTGCACCATACTTCGTGAAACTCCTTTGTATAAAAATTATTATAAAAAATATTGTTTACAAAAATCAACAATTAGAATTAACCTATTGAAATTTTAGAAAAGCTTTCAGTTAGATAACAATAGCATTTTTTTGCGTTTCACATAAATTACGAAATACCGAGCATGACCATACGCAAATTAGCACAATTTGTAGCAAACTGGATAATATGGTGTAATAATTGGCCTATTTGGCCCTGAATCTGTTTTAGCTCTATTTTAATCACCTCCTTCGCCTTCATGTGTCCTGAGCCTATAATTAAGTTCTTGCTAATTATAACCGCTTGGTTGCACCTCTCGAAATAGCCATGCGGAAGGAACAAAAGAAATGAATCCATTAGACTAAAACTCCCGAGAGGTTGGGCTGGATTCGGGATTTTAACAAAGAGTTCCGGTGACAATGCTGCCAAACGATTTTCACGTGGTGGTTAGATAATGCTTTCATTGCAGGAGAAAGTGTGGGAATCCGTGAACTAAAATTAGAAATTAGGGCTTAATTAGCCGCACAAGCCGTGAATTCCCATTGGAATTATTCGGGCTCATTGTTACCTTGTTTACTGAAGATCTTCGCCGATGATAAGTGCGGATATGGAAAGGGATTTCGCACATACGGGATTAACATTAGGACAGATTCAGGCTCAAAATATTTCCCGAGACGTGCTTTTTGCCTAAAGCCGCGGGGCAAGCAACCCCGAACTCATATTTTTGCATTGTCAAATGTCAATTTTGCCCCTTGAACTGGGTTTAATGGATCGCTTCGAGCTTTAATATAGGCTATTCATATCCTCAGCAACTGCATCTTTGAAAATTTTGAAATGCAGACTGGTGCACTCGCAAATGACGGAACCGGAGCATGACGTCCTTAGCCTTCGCATTAGGATAATCTACTTCCAAGGCAGTCGAACACTGCATGATGCAAGCATTGTATCTGTTGATGGAGACTGTATTTCTCGTTTCAAAGTTCAAGGTATGAAGCAACGACATTTTCGTCTAATGCCGAGGCTGAGTGTTCAACGGAAGTTCGAGCTTCCGCCCAGCCACTCTGCTTATTTAGTACCGTTCACCTCTGTGAATCTGAAAATTAGATGCAGCGGATTGAACGCCAAAATCTCACAACAAATTCTTAGACTTCTTTCCAAAGGTTCCGGAGTTCTAAGACTTCCAGACCTTCTGTAAATCTCAAATACTTGGCGTGAATGTCAAAAGTATTTCTGAAGTTCTACAGCATATTTGTATGTCATACGTCAATCCTAAGATGCACAATTCACTGAGACAATAGAATGAAACTGAAAGCTCTGCTTAATTTTCGGTTACATTTACAATGCAGCCTTCTTAAATACCAAAAGTTAGATAAAAGAGTCAGGCTTACGATTCCCGACTTTCCTATTACAACTAACTTAAGTACATTGAATCGTAAACCGGAGAAAACTCATGAAAAAGTTTCTCTGAATAGCTACAAAGCAGTCCTGGAGTTCAAGTTGTCTTTTCAGCCGGGTCATGCGGTTCAAGGTTAGAATTTTAGAATCAAGATTCTAGAGCTGCTTCCTATCTCATTACCAAGGATTAGTTTTCACTGCCGAGAGAAAGCACGAGCTTCATTTTACAGCCATCTGGAGCATTTCTGAGAAGGCTAGCTACTTGGCATTAATGCCCTCCTAATTCAGATAATTGTGAGCCATGAAGGGCGTCAGTAAGGGACCCGCATAGGAGAAAAGCCCCGGATTTGAGTGCAATCTCAGGTCTTATGTCTTAGAAACTAAAACCTCTTCCGTCTCATTGTCAAACTGTCACCTTAAGCGGGGTTCATTTGGGTGTCCTTCTTCTGACATTGGAGCCATTGCCTTCCGGCTCATAGTCAGAAAATATTTCGATAATTTGCATCGTTTAACAAGGAAAACACGGCTTTTAAGCTGTGCCGCGGAGAGATTTCTTACTGGCGGATCTAGCTGCAGGAATAATACGATTCCTTAGAATAAAGCTTCGATTCAATGACCCTGAGCCCTTTGTGACATGGAGCTTATGCATACAAGCCTTGTACTTCGCAGTATTGGCTCCGATTTCGGAGATTAGAATTTGGATAAGTATTTTAAGACAGAAGTTTATTTTGGGTAGCGTTTCGCAATCTCCTATTGTGTAAAGTCAGTGGTTGATTTCTGCTGTAATCAATTATACAATAGATTATGTCAAGAGCGTAACAGTGCATTCATCCCTTTGTCCACTACACCCACTACTCGCCTCGCGCTGGTTAACGAAACCTTATTGAAAGGTATTACGTATCCTCCAAAAAGGAGGCAGTATTCATGACATTGCATTGTCACTGTGCAAAACCGGGAATTACTTGGCGGAGAAAGTTTGACTTAGGCCCATTACGATAAAAGTGCATTAGGTTACATTAGGAAAATAATGTCGTAGCCAAGTGGTCACTGTCGTCGAATTTGTCTAAATTGGAGTTAGGTTAGGTCAAAGTTATTCGGCGCGCCCTCCGGGCACTAGAATAAGCTGGACCTAACCTAACTCCAATTTGGACAAATTCTCTGCGGCCGTTTCGGAAACCTAACCTAACCTTGTATAATATAAGCACACCGCCACGGCAGCATTCCCATAATGTTACATTTCATAAAAAGACTACACCGAAAGTTTATTCAAAGGAAATTGGGAATCTGAGTTCCAGAAGCATTGCATGGGGTGCCTGGTCTGGAGTCAGAAGTGACGATAGGTGTCAGACAGCCGTTATGATGATAGAGTCTCACTGCTGCCCACACACGTGGATGATCATGAATGTCGTCTGGCTAGTGCCCACGGTTACTGAAACGAGACGAGACACACCGCCGCCGGGACTGCTCGCAGACATGTTTCTGATTAATGTTGTATTCTTAGACTTTTGTTCGAATGAAATAACATGTCTCGATGTTGACATCCGACAAGCTAAGAGTAAAAATAGCCTCGATTCACGTTTTCTTACTGATATCTTAACTAATTGTATGCTTTATTTTGATACAGTAAATGCCCTGACAGTGCTCATCTTTGTTCGTCGAAAGAAATTGAGACATTTGGTCAATTTCGTTCTGCTGCTGGACTGTCTCTCCCATATTCTCCTCTGCCTCGTCGCAATCCCGATCCAAACCGTGACAGGTAAACTACTCGAAATTGTTTTAATTAGTTTTTGAATTTTGTGAATTTCGATGACTAAACATTATTCAGCGAGATACCGGATAGTCACGTCACATTACATTATGCATGCAAAATGTCACGCAGAGATTATGCCACAAGTCAAGGCAGCATGATGGAAACATGATAAGGATGCGGCATATTCATGGCCTCACTCACATGGCAAAACAACGAGACAGCATGTGACTAAAAGTGACTCATTCAGTCAAATGAAAAACAATAACAACGTATCTATCGCAAAGAATAAAATTTTTGACATTTGACTTATTAAGCCCAGGGGTACGGCCGAGTCATTGTGCTGACGGCTGAAGCTATGCAAATACAAATGTCCGGGTACAGGCAGAGAAAGTCCTAGTACGAAGACGTAATACGCTTTTAAAGCTTTGTTGACTGTTGACTACGAATTCCTATGCCATTGTTCAAATATATCCTGTTTTTCAACCAAAATATGCAGATAAATATATATCGAATTTGCGTATCATAATCGCTTGAATGGAATTGCCAATATGCCAAAGGTGCACCCATTTAAACGCGCATATATTAAATCCAAGGGTAGAACTCTAGAGCTAGACCTTCACAAGTCAGAGGACATTCTAGACAACAATAGAAACGAGCTGAATAGCTAAAGCGAAGATATTGAGAATTTAGCCAGGGTTGAAAAGGTGAAGGTACTGCATGCATAAGGAAACAAGGCAGACTAAAGTAAGATTAACGTGAGTAGAATGAGCACGTCAGCACAAAGCTTTTGCCCTGGTCTGGCCTGACTTGACACGACTTTTTGGGCTTAAGTGCTCCCAGGTTGAGAAATTGCTCTATTGTGTTGTTGACTATTGACAGGAGTGAAAGTCAAAGCCTATACTTTCACTGCTTTCCAAGGTTTAGCTGAGCATTGTATATAGAAATTGCTCTATTGTGTTGTTAACTATTGACAGGAGTGAAAGTCAAAGCCTATACTTTCACTGCTTTCCAAGGTTTAGCTGAGCATTGTATAAGGAATATTTTCCTTTGCTAAGCCCTTTGACATGATCACTTATATGTTCCGTTGCAGTTTGGAGTGAGTCCTACCTCGTGGAGCCCATGACCTCGGACTGGCTCGGTCTGCATTGTCTGCAACAAGTGGTTCGGAACTTCAGTAATCTCTATGGAACTCTGCTTGCTCTCTCCATTGCTATTCTTCGATATCGGTGAGTTTAGCCATAGCATCAGTTCACCTTGTCCGGCTTACTGCGTAAAATATTTTGCATAACGTTATTGTCCAAAGAAAACAATAATATCGGATTATGCAAAATGAGCATTATCCAATCAGCTTCGAACATGAATTATGAAGCCAGAAATAGTCATAGACACCCTGGAATGACGTCTGGACTCTTTGAATCATTTATAATGAACTTCAAATTTAAAAGTTTTTGAAGTAGTCAGGAGGTGTGAAAGCAGCTCCGTTGCTGGGTGACTTTATGACATAACTTCAAAAAACTTGGAGATAATTAGGCTATAATTCTCACGAATAAAGCGGATTTGTGCAAAAACTTGCTCCAAATTTCCTTAGTCTGTCAGCAGGACGTCTGCTCTTGCTCTGGGCCATTTCTGACCTTGATATAAAGAAAGGAACAATGGGAACGAATATAATTACGACATTAACATGAGTTGGAGAAAGTCGAGTGAAAGTCACCCTTCTCGCGTTGCCCCGGCTCTGGGCCCAGCCAATGGTAGTTCCAGATGTCAAGCTTCTATAGTTCGTGATAATTTGGTAATTAGGTCCTTAATTAAGCTCCCTATGCGCTCGTGCACGAAAGCGTTCTTAGTAAGGCGAAGTCACCCCAGTAGGCAATTGAGAGCATTTAAGCAGAATTCCTTTTAATTAATTGTGCTGATTGTTTTCTTTTCCGAGTAGCCGGCTCTGTTGGAAGAAAAAAGACAAGTTTTGTACCCAGAATGCTCTGAAGTGGACGGTGTCAAGCGGGGTGCCTGCAGTGGGCCTCACACTGGTACAGAGTTGGACAGGCCTACAGCTTCACACGCTCGCTAACCCAAATCGAGTGGCTCGTGTCGATGATGGAGCTGATTCCGAGATTCAAAATAATGACACGGCTTTCCAGGAGACTGAGCGCTTTGCCGTGCTTCTCTTCAGCATCAAACTCTCACTCGTACTCGTCTCGGTAAGCTTCCCTGCACAAAGCTCCAGTTAATGCTCCATGTACTCATATTAGCACGTCTCTGCTAAGAAAATTCCAGTGAAAACCGGAAAATGGCAAACTTTCGCTTATTTGCATTGAGAAGCTGTTAAAGCTTCGACTTCTCAGATATTTTTGGGTACATAGAAGCCTGAGGCTTGAGTGAAAGCGGATGACAGATGACACGTAGGAGTTCATTTCATCTTAACGATTACTTCAGTTCATACGAGCGAAAAATCCTAGGTACTCACTGAGCTCACGCCATTTGTTTGATAACTCCGACAGATGTTGGTGATTTTCTTTTCGTACATCCGCGTGTCCCAGCGCCTGTGGGCGAACGCTGCGTCTCAAGAGCAAGTGATGGATCCGTCGAAGCGACGGAAGTCAAGGAGCGTCCACCTCCGGGCGACAATCCACTCCTGTGTCCAGGTCCTCCTCGTCCTCCTCACCCTCAGCCCGCATTTGTACGAGGAAACCTGGCAGGCCCGCCACTTCTCGACCCGCCAGCCACTCAGCCCCACCGCCCCTGATCCCAGCCGCTTAGCCCGGCTTCTCGGCCTCACGCTCAACTACACCCTCCTCGTTCTCGGGTAAGTCATCATAAGTACCCGCCTTGTGTCATTCCGGCTTTGTGCTCAGTGTTGTTCCTATTGTTTGTTACTCAAGTGGGACGGATTTCAGATCCGAACCCTTTTGCTGTGAACGGCCCTGAAGTGGGCTTCAAGGGCTCTAAGTCTGCAGCCAAGCCTTTCTCTCTCGTGTTGACTATTTGTGAGTCGAACAATTGGTACTGGCACTACAACAAGAATGTATCTGAGAGCTCAGTGATACGGTACAAGTGCTTTCTAAATACTCTCAAGAGTTGAACACGGGTCTCTCGGGGATTATTGCTTTGTAATTATTTCGCAGTTCTAGTTAAATTAGTGGGTTTCCAGGAATCAGCGGCTTAACAATGGAATTGTTTGTTTTTAAAAGTCAGATTGTGCTCCAAATTAATTGGAGCTTACTCGCTAACGAGTAGACTCACTGGCAGTCTCAAATCTGATTAATTCAAAGGCTCGAGAGCAGAAAAAACATTTGAAAAGATTAGCTTTCCAATTAACGAGATACATATTATGATCCGTATGGATCTGCCAAATGCCAGAAGTTTCTATTGTGTTTTTGGCTCATTAAAATTCGGGACAGATCGTATATCATTCGGTAGGGCTTTGCAATAATTACTGATATAATTGGTGCTGTCGTGCTGCTCGCTTGTAACGAGAATTATTGAAATCTGGAATATCATTGTCACTTGAGCTTTGTTATCGAAATCTACGTCTTCCTAGCCCTTTGCCTTACTTCAATTAATGAGAGACATGAGTGACATGTTAAACTGAACTTGACATTCCTGACTCTACCACAGTGGACCTCGTGAAACCGTAAACAACAAGCCAGGGGCTCAGTTTCATAATCAAAATTCATAATAGGTGTTTACTCCGTGTCAAGCTGAGGAGTAATTTGGTAACTAAAATGAAGTCTCACTGGGGCTTCATCTGGACTCGAGTTTCACTGTTGNCTGGGGCTTCATCTGGACTCGAGTTTCACTGTTGTGCTCAGTAATGAAATGCCTAATGAAAGGAACCTCCGAATTTTCTTCGTATTGTTATTAATAAATACCTCCCGCCTACCACTCTGAGCAGTGCCTGGAGAGCATTCTTCACCTTGAAAGTCCTAGCTAAATTTATTTAATTATTGTGGCAGTCAGTGTGTCAGAAACTAAGAAACAGGAACTTGAAACGTGATTTAATTACACGTTTAATTACGGATAAGACAAAAGCCCAGAGCTCTACTAACCCAGCGGAATATTTCTAAGGCTTCCACAGAACCACTGGCGTGTGATCTTGAAATGTTCATTTGACCACAGACATCAATCAAAGGGGACTATTTTGATCTTTTAGGGTTTTGTATGAATTTAATTTGCAAATCAAAGCCAAAAGCTTCAATGCAAAACTGCATATTGTTCCAGACTTGCAAGGCAAGGTGCGCTATTGTCGTTGCACGCGCTGGGAGTAAGACAATACCATATCGATGCCGTATGCCGTGTGCTTAAAAAACGAAAATGTGATTGGAAATATAATCATCCCCATATTTAATTTCAAACTGAATAAACTCACGCGCATAATTCAACCTGATCAGAATTTCCTAACCCCAAATTCTAGCTTCAGCACATTATTTCCACGTTGAATCCGCATGAGGCAAAGAAACTGCGACTGATAATTTCCAATAATAAATTGGTATTTACCGTTCCTGCTTTTTATACGGAAATGCGAAATGCATCCCTATTGTGCGTCATACTTTTGAAAATATACACAAAAGCTTCTAAGTCAGCAAAGGCTGAAAAAAGCACGCTTTCACTGCTTTCACTTTACCGAAATTCATTTTCACGTTATAAAATATGCACGTTATATTGACTTAATTTATGTTCCACTGCGTTTGAAAATTTCCCGATAGTATATGTTATCTAAATAATAAATGGCAGACCATTGGAGGTAATTATTGCGAATTTTCTGAGTAATTATCGGAACTTTTTGGCATTATGAGGTTGACCGGGGTCACGCTCGATGAAACTAGAAAATTGTTCCGGGACTTATGGAACTCCCAATATCGAGTCTAGAATTCTCAATAACTTGTCCAATTTTGACTGTTACGAAGTCCAAGCACGTTTGGGCAAAAGTTTCAACTCCCTGACCCAACTCTACACTTATTTCAGTTTTCGATCCCATGCTCTTGTACATAAAACTTTTGAAAAGTTCATTGGTAATTTTCTATGTTACCAAAATCCAGTTAAACAACGTAATAACCAAGTAAAGTTAGTACCTAATCCTCAAAATTTCGGTTCCAATTTTCTCGGAAAGATTATGCATGTACTTTTCATATTTCATGCGCCATAAACGTAATGGGGGCTTAATAAAACGTTTATTTGCTCATATCAGATGTTGCAATTTGCAAAGAACCCAAAATGTGTATAATTGCCATGTAATCGAAGAAGCCACGGGCTTATGAAACCAGAGTGCCGAAAACGATCACGCAGTGCAACAGGCAGGGCACCCATGTCACGTTTTCAGCCGTACCCCTAAATTTCACGTGTAGGTAAAACTTCCAAAATTCGCAAATGCCAAGACCG
Organism: Ceratophysella communis; assembly: GCA_009869905.1. Lineage (NCBI taxonomy): Eukaryota > Metazoa > Arthropoda > Collembola > Poduromorpha > Hypogastruridae > Ceratophysella > Ceratophysella communis. The sequence continues at coordinate 1,062 of VNWX01002804.1, read as the reverse complement.
GGCCAAATATAATGTCAACCTGTTCGCTTGAATGAAGGAGCAATTATTTAACCAATTAAGTATTTAGTGTTGGTAATTAAATAGCATGTATCCTTGCAGTTGCATATTTGATGATGCTTCCAACCAAGGGAAAATCATTGACCTTCTGCCGCAAAACCACTGAGGAAGTCGTCAGTGTCTTCATTAAGAAATAAATTATTTGACTCTGTGTCGAGGCTGTACCCTGTACCTCGTGAGTATTGCGGTGAAGGACCCTAAGATGGGCTTAATTTGTACCTTGGGACTTTCTCTTGAGAAGCTTTATGTAATAGTGCTATACCACTACCGCATTTCATGTAATTAAACCGGAATAGGAAGCCTCGGTGAATTCGCAGAAGGATTATGGATTACTGGCGTCTTTCCTAAATTTGTACATCGTTCTGTACAAGACAATTTCTCTAATAGAACTTGACTTTTTGGGTAAAACTCGAGTCTACAGCAGCTCGCGTGTCATCCTACTTACGATCAGTAATCCCTCTAATGTCATTTACAATTTATTTCTGGTACACTAGCTACGGTTTTTGTGGGAGTAATTTCTGAACGATTAGGCTAATTAATTGCAGTATTTAAACTGGAATATGCGTGCGTATTATTCATGCGGTTTCCAGAGCACTGACCGGACCGGTATGTTGTAGAGCAGCCGGATATTTAATATTCTATAAGCACGTTACACGTCGTACGAATTATATAACTAATGACGGCGGGGGTGTGTCATTTTGACAAATTAGTTCCTTTTATAACAGGATGTCACGTAGCTTAAAACGTGAAGAAGAGGTATGCCTTTAGTTTTTAGCCTGTTCTGTCGTTTCGTCCCTGAACCCGGATTCAAATACTGATCTCGTCCTTGCTCCCTGCGTTCCGCACCGAAGGGTTTCTTGACCTAAAACAATGCAGGATTTTGTGTTGCCATTAATAGAGCTTGGAAGTGACAGCCCTGTCTTGCTCTCAAATCCCGTCGTCAATTCAAATTCTAAATAGCGTTCTTACACTCAGGGAGGCCTTTTGTGCCAGACAGTCTCAAAA
>VNWX01002803.1:0-11344 GCA_009869905.1 Ceratophysella communis | reverse complement strand
TTTAATTTAACCGAGCTGAGATAATTAGCGCTGAACTTCAGCGCTTTTGTACAGAGGTGCATGTACGCCGAGATGAGATCCCCCTCTATACCATCCCCCCCTGTGCTAGAGTGGTTTTTTTTTGGTTGGGCCGACCAACTTTTCCCATAGTCTATTACATTCATCTGCTGCTGGTATGGAGCTTGCATTGAGTATTGCGACTTGCGACGGACTGCCTGGATATCCCGCTGAGTTCCATTGTTGGGCTGGTTGATTTGTAATTGGGTAGGACTTGGTATGACACACACCGGAGTGGGAACTCCGGTATGTGTAGTTGATATTCCCACGGTTCCCATCTGTGTTTCGTAAGTAGCTTCCTTGTTTCAAAACTACCTTCCTCTTTTCCCATGCCCTCCCTCAAGGTACACCATGTACATCACAGGATGGCACGGCATGGAGTTGGAGATAGTCATAGATGTAACTTTCTCTTCATTAGTTACGTGCACTCGCCATTCTCGCCACTACGACTGCACTACGTTTATGAACACAGATTATGCATTATGCATGTAATGCAATGCATAATGGTAATGATATATAAGGATTATATGTTATACAATCCTATTTATATTGTATAATATATGTTATATATAATTATATATTATGTAATTATAGAGTGTAGGTAAAATATTGTAGAATATATATTTATAATAATATATAATATTTTTTTTAAACAGGACGGTAAATTTTTAAAATGAATTTATTACATTAAAAAGAAAAAATAAAGAAAATCAATTAATAAAAATTGAGTCGAATAGAGATTAAGCTCACTGCAACTGCAGCTTACAAGCTCTGCTTTACCCTGCAGCAGGTATGAAAGTCACCACAATCACTTTTGACTTGACATTACATTATTAATTTTACATTAACAATAATAACTCCGGTTAAAAGTTACAATTTATTTTATAAATCCATAATTACAAAAATAGCTAAAAATTTATTTTATTATCACTCGTAGCTTAGAATATTTAAATCGGAGTTAGATCATTTTTTTAAATCGTGTGTGTATAAATGCGTATTATGTATTATTTTATATTCATTTTTTTTAAAAATTGCATATTGTATGTAGATTAATAGTTTGTAGACGTAGACACCCAACTTAACTACTAACATTAATACAGCATTCAAATTACAAATGACAGAAACACAAAAGGTACCCTGCTGCTGAGGGCTGAGGGACAACGTTACAATCCTGCACCTAAGAGTGGGAGTGAGCGCGAAATTTCGTCGGGCACAGGAGCAAAGGCAACCCTCTATGTCTAGGTAGGACTGGTTTGCATGTTTCGACATTTTCTTTCTAAATAATGCTTTCTGGAACGAGTTAATGCTGTTAACTCTTCGAAATGAACTTTATTGATCTGGTTCTATGGATGTAGTTGCTGGCACAGATACCCTGACGGAGATTGATAAACGCTTGTGGTCTATTTGGACCCGTTTATTAAGATTAGATTACGATGCAGGAAGCACGCCGTTTAAATTCGTAGTCTTTTTATAATCTACTAAATTCGGTATCTCTTAATTCATTGTCCTTTTCTAAGTAATTTACTATTTTCCATTGAGCACTTCAGTTCTCATGTTCATCACGGGCAGTCAAACTGATAATGGCAGCTTGAAGTTCAATCGAATGTGCATGAAGTTTAGAAGACTGAATGGCTTATTTGAAATCAATATTTATAGTTTTATAACACGTTTGAAAATATATAGTATAGTATGTTTCTGTAAATCCTTTTGTTCCCAAGTAAGCGTGCTACACCTAACCAAGCACGTGACCCTTGCCCTGCCCTGACCCAGCCTCATATTCATATGTATTCAGCGTTTACACACTAGCCCATACGAACACACACCAGCATGTACAGTGATTTCGAAAGGCATTGCATAGCTAGCTGGATACAACTGCAGAAACACGCCACAGAATTAGGAAAGGGCAAAAACCGTTATGGCCAAGTTTTGTAATTTTTATGGGCATAAACGTAATTTCTTATGGGAGAAAAATAATAAGCCGTTCGTACTCGTATTTATGTTTCAAGAAAACCGTGGTGATTGAAGTTACTACGATTTTAGAGCCTCAAACCAGCGTCTTGATCCATAATGCGGTGTCCATTTATCATTTATATCATATAGATATTTTCCTAACACTTTGGCTACGAATAGATTTATTTTAGCTTTTAAAAGTGTTGTAATTATTTATCCTTACATATAATGAATCATCTTTATGGACAGCATCTTCATTTTGCTAAAGATATTAGAAATTTTCCGATGCTTCTCATATCAGAAAATTAAGGCCAGCCTTTTACTGCGTTTAATATACTAACATATCATCAGTTATCAAATTCACTTGTAACCTTGTAAGGGTCAAAGTGCGCCTGAATTGCTTCTCTTTATGGCAATTAAATTAGGTTAAGTTAATTATGCATCCCAGTCTTCAGAGTGTACTATTCGTATCAATGATCATGTTTTATGTAATTTGTCAGGATAAGGATACGAGTAATGTAGATATTTGCTAATACCAGTGTAATACACAATATATCTGTAATGATGAATGAATTAGCACCATAATTATTGCCTGTTTGTATTCTCGGCTAGTCAAAATAAGATAATTTTAAGGTTTTGTCGTGGTAAGGCGATCTTCTGCTAGAAAAGAGTTCAAGAGTGATTCAAAATTAGTTAAATAATTTTACTCCCCCGTGGTTCTGTACAATTTTTAATTGTTTTAATCCTGCCTGATCATGGCTTCCAACTCCGAAGAAGGTACAGTAAGAGCTATTGCTATATTGAAGCTCAAAATTATCTTTAAATATTATGAATTTTTCAGTTATTTTTTACTGAATTACAAAGTCTTATTGTTTACCCAGAGAAAGTGGAACACGCCTCTGATATAATCGGAGATTGGGGACCATTTCAAAGCCGAATTCTGTTCTTTGCATTCCTGGGCTACATTGTATCTCCGTTTCAGAACAAGGCCCTGGTCTTCTATGCACCACGGATAAATTTTCGGTGTAAACGACCGATTGGTTTTGAGGTATCTACCTCCACTCAATTTATTAAGATAATCTGTAAAGCAAGCAGGATTTTCAAACAGTAGTTTATTTTCCACGCAATAGAATGCCACCCTTCAAACATGCTCCAGCTACGAAGACCAGACATCAAAATGCACTGAATGGGAATATGACCTGAGTTTCTATCATTCAACAATGATTGATCAGGTTAGGGCGTTAATGGAGAATAAACTTATACTAATACTGGAACTTACTGATTTTGAAAATATGTTGTTTAGTTTGATCTTGTCTGTGACCGAGCTTGGTGGGTTTCCGTAGCCCAGTCCTCATTTCAACTGGGATATTTGATATCGTCGATTCTTTTTGGTATCATTTCCGACCGATTCGGACGCCTTATCTCCCTCAAGATTTGTGTATTTTTATCAGTATTAGCAGGAATCGGACAAGCATTTGCCCCAAATATCTACGTGTTCGTTTTTGCTCGAGTGATCGGCGGAATCGCTGCTTACGGGCGTTTTATGAGTGCATACGTTCTCCGTAAGTGCTCTGTAGTTGTAAATATCCAAGACAGCCCGGCAACTTTTGTTAACGGTTCAGGTATTGTTTTCTAAATTTTCAGTGCTGGAATTACGTTGGTCCGCTCTATCGTGCTAGACTAGGAGCTGTGTTTGAATTCGGCTGGGCTATCGGTGCAATGTTGCAGCCAGGAATATATTATTTGGTCCGTGATTTTCAAAATATGCAAATTTTCGTCACTGTTTACGAAGCCATTGTGAGTATTGGTCTCTTCCAAATGTCAGAGAGTCCAAGATGGCTCCTGACAAATGGTCACTACGAAAAGGCCCGTCACCTAATCATAGCAGCTGCAACGCAAAAAGGCAAGCTGTCTGCAGAAGAAATCGAAGATAAGCTGGCTCGACTGAAATCGTTTCTAGCCACTGAAACTGAATCTGATAAGAAACAACAGACTTTATTCGATGTTTACAAAGACTCAAACTTGTTTCGGAATTGTATTCTACTTTATATCATCTGGTTCGCCATGTCATTCATTGCTTATGGAATTTCCCTGAATATTGGTGACTTGGGTGGGAATTTATTTGTGAATGTATTCGTCACAGCTTCAGCTAGCTTTTTTGTACAAGTGGTTTTGGTTTTTTTCGTGGAACGATTCCAAAGAAGGCATCTTTTATTCGTAGCTTACTTCATTAGCGTAAGTTCACTCTTCGCTATGGCGTCGGTAACAAACTCGGATGCAATCTACATGACAGCGTTTGCTTTCTGTGCTTACTCCGCTACGACAATTTTCTACATCATCAACTATGTATATGCTGCAGAAATATTCCCCACAACAGTGAGACAAATTGCAATCGGATCTTGTGGGTTTGTGTCAAGAATTGCATCGGTATCTGCTCCTTTCATGCGGGAATTGGTAAGACTTGATACACATAAAAGTCTACCAGACTTAATTTTCTATCAATTATATTAATTATGCTTCATTGTTTGAAATTCTACAGACTGAAATCACTAGTCTTTCCGTTACATTGAGCATATTTGCTACTCTGGCTGCTATTTCTGGAGTTACTGTCTACTTTTTACCGGAGACGCAAGGACAAGAAATTCCAGACAAAATAAAACAGTCGAAAAGGCGAGAAAGCCGCATTTCCACTTCATGCTAAATGCGGATGCTTGAGCTATACACAAGCGCGATACTTACACTACGTAGTAACCAGTGACTTAATTGTAGAACAACGGGGGGAGGGGGTTGGCTTTAAACCGACTGAAAATTTATCTATAATTCCTAATTCAAACAAATCTACAACAATCTGCTGAATAGGAATAAAGGTTTTCTCAGGAACAGATTTACGACAACGGAATTTGCAGGAATCGTGTACTGCATATTTTACTCGAATAACTTTTATTTTAATTTAAAAAATAACTAGAATATGATAATAGTGGAACTTAACAAGCCACCTTTCTTGCTTTGGTTGTAGTTTTGCAAAGATAACCCTTAGGATAGCTGCAGAGTTCATCGTTGAGCAGAAACCCAAGCGGAGGATTATTTTCGGGTATTTTGATGTCGATGCAAGTCTCAATTCCTTGAACCTGCCAGTTGTAGTCATTCGGCTCATCAGGACCCCAAAAAAAAAACGTCGATGGGAAGACCCGAGTAGTACCAGTACTGTCCGGTACCTCGGATGCTGTGAACGATGAGATCGGTGCCACCAAGCCAGAAAGCGAATCCTGAAGAAATATGCAATGCATTATTTAAATTATGAACAGTTTACTGATTCACTAGTAATGGGAAATTGCAAGGGCATATACCTATTGGAGTCTGCATCTCCGACAGTTTCGTCCTGAGAAACTGGAAATCAGCTTGCGTTTCAATTGAAGCCAATTCCGAGTTTGGTCCTAGTTGCTCACAATTTGTTTTCGCAGTACTCATATCAACCTGAAAATAGGAGTAAAGCTCAATAATCTTAATTGAAATCCCAATTTTCAAACGGAATTAACACTGAAATTAGCATCTCATCTATTGTTTGAGCTTCAGATCCATACAAAAATTCTTATTATACCGATTTTGTTCTTACCTGAGGCGAAGTGAAAGCTGTGTACGATACTTCCCCATTACAATCATTCCTCGTCCACGTCGTCCACGTTGGATATTTTGTAGAATTCCCTCGACTCAAATCATTTACTGCAAAAACAAGGAGTTGATATTTTAAATTTCTACAGATTCTTTTAAAGAACTACATTGCCATTCTAAATATTGTTTAAAACATTTTATTATTTTGAAGTATCAGTATTGTCGATAAATACCTTCCGCGTTAGAGGATTCCGGTGTTGGTACAGTTTCTTCTTCAGGCAATGCTTGTGCGATTGGGATAAGGACAATGCAAAACGCCACAAGTAGGATGTAATGCAACTTGAAAATCATGTTTTCTGATTAGAGATATTGAACTAGTGCTCTGAAATTACAGTAAAGAACTGCTCTGTCCAAAAGTCTGGAAGTTAATGAAGGCTTGAATAAACCTCCGAAATAGAAGCCTGGTCAATTTCGGAGTTAGAATGGGAGCCTTTTCTTACCGTGGCTTCCCGACTGGTAACTTTCTCAATTGGTAAAGAGGGTAGAATTTCCGAACTGGTAATTATGGCTTAATTCCGAATTGGTAACCGAACCTAGTTCCCGACTGGTAAAGAATTAACTTTCATATTACAAAATTAGCCTTGAAAATATGTGGCAAGTAGAGAAGCAATAATTTTACGTTTTATGCCAAGTAAGAAAGCACTCCGGAACAAAATTCTCTTACAGTTGCATAGGTAGCCACAATCACTTACGGGTCATGTAGGCGGCACAATCTAGCGGAGTATTTAGATGAGCTTTGTATCGGAATGTTTTCATCTTGAATGATTTGTATTTAATTTATGAATGAGCTTTACAAATAATCATATCTGTGCTTGAGTTTTGATACATCCTGTGTTATTTGTTTAGGCATCATTATGTAATTGTATTAGGCGTTTTAATGTTTTGAACTTAAAATAATTTGCACGTATTATAACACTATGAGAAGTTGGTCTGATTGTGAGTTGATCTGAAATCTGAAATAAGTAAACCTTGCCTGAGTGAAATTCCAAGTAGCTCTTATAACATGCCATATCGCTAATTCCTTCGTTTTCGGAAAGTAAGAGTCCTTTCTTTACCAGTTCGGAAACTATACCGTTACCAGTCCGGAATTTAGGCGGATTTACCAATTGTGCATTTTCACCCCTCAGTTACCAATTCAGAAAGTTACCAGTCGGGATGTAACCTTTCTTACACACACCTTTTTAGGTGCTAATAATAAAGAGTACAATTTAAGGAATACCAAGTTAAGCCGTTTTATGGCCTTTTACCTTTCTCATGTGCCTTCAAATCTCCAGACTTTAAATTTTATACAAATTCCGCTTTTGGGGTGTCGGATTTTGAAGATTACAATTGCAATTGCACCCAGGTACATTTCTGACGTTTTAACAATTAAAAAAAAAAGAATATTAGTTGAAATGTCTATTGTTCGAGTTTATTGCCTGCTTAACCTTTTCAAGCCGGCGAGGCAATCAGAGAAACTGCACTCGTGGACTGTGAGCGCCTAGAAGCGTCAGCGACTTTGGCTTCTCCTGGACTGTGGGCCGGGCGCCTAGAAGCGTCCATGGCCTTTTTTCTTTACTACAACGGTTAGATACGTACGTACACTTTCAGGACCTCGATATTCGTGTTCTGCCATCTGGGGAGGCTAGCCCCACGACTGGGGATGCCATCTGGGGACGCCTAGAGGCGCCCACAGTCTCCGAACGGTTAAAGAGCCTCTAACCCGAATTCCCTTCCAATAATTAAATGTGTAGCTTTAGTAGAAGAGGTGCTGTGGTTGACTAACCCAGAGCAGCTAGTCAACCTGACTCGGCAAAATGGCGTCGGTTAAAGAAGTCAAGTCCCTGTATGTTGAACAAGTCACGGAGTCAGATGACGATACCAAACTCCATAACCACCTTCAAGGCTAGTTGTCTAAAGTCGTTTCTTTTGGCTTGTAGATCGTTCTGGAGCATAATGGCTGTGCCATAGAAAAGTCCGGCCTTCTTGAGGACAATGCATTTAACCACCGAGATCCGGTTCTCTACGGTTTTCAACTCATGGTTTTCTCAGCGAACGGAATTCAGCCACCTAACCTGAGGCTGTTGCTGCGATGCAGCGTTTTATGATGAAACCAAGAACTCGGGCATACACAATCGTACCAAAACTGCATGGACGAAGATCTGCTGGATTATTTAAAAATATATTATGGGGATTACCTGGAACGTCTGACAGCCTTAAGACGGGCCGTGGATCCTAATAACGTGTTTCATAGCCCTGAATCTATTCATGTAGTATAAAGTATAATTCTCAACCGGCCTTTCTTTAAAGTCTTATACAATTCAGCCTTCTTCTGACGAAACAGATTTGATAATATTCTTGGGAAAAATAATGCAACCAAAGTCCTTTACTTTGTAATATCACAATTCAGGATACACAACAATAAATGCCAAAAGTCAACTACTATATTCGCATAGGTAAGCATTTTGAATACTTAAGCCTAAATTTCATACCGGTTGAAGTAAACCCATTGACCCGATTGTCGCCTCCCAGCGGGGCCTTCCTTGCTGCCTTCCATTGTCGCCTCCTACAGTAGAATTTGTAAATTTGGAAGGCGACAATATGCCTTTAACACATCGCAAGGGAGGCGACCATCAGGAGGCGACAATGCATCTTATGCATTAGAGAGGTGACAATAGCAGTCAATATGGGAGGCACCGCACCGCTGGGAGGCGACAATCGGTTCAATGGGTTTACTTCAACCTTCATACCAGCCTTGATTTACAGCATTTACCTTTGCACAAGGATTAGTACATGCTCTCTAAATATTAAATTTAAATGGCATTATGACCAAATTTTAAGATATTTATTGCATGATCAAGTGTTGGGCTTATCAGCATTTGCTCTTTTACTGAATCATGAATCATATCATAATTCTGTCAGTTAGCATCTCTACCAACATACCTAAGCCTGATAATCCCTTTTCGATTACGAATCCATGATTCATGCAACTCCATGTTAATTGACTCTAAAATACCTGCTTGACTATGAGTCGATTTGTAGTGAATTTGTAAATAGATCTCATAACTGCTATGCTTTGCAGACGACATAAGCTCAGAAATTTTACAAAATTTTTAAAGGAATACATGAATTAGACTAACCAATACGAGAGGCGAGTTTAATCTTTTTAAATTTCATATTCTGGAGTATTTAATTATTCAAATACATCCCTAAAATGAAGGTTCTTAACATACCGTCAATACGTGGCTCTTTTGATTATTTATTAATTTAAATACTAAGCTCAATAAAATGACAGAGTTGAGAAAATAATAAATAGTAAACAAGCAAGTAACCTAAGTAAAGCTATTGGAATGAACCTCATCAGACTAGAAATATACTGATGAGGAAGCTAAATTAACATTTAAATCAATTAAAGAAGCCAAGAATCAATTGAACTACAATTTTAATATGAAAACTTTTTTTTAATTTTTAAGAAAAACCAATTGAGGAAACACCAAAAATTAATTTTAATTAATTTCAAAACATTTTGATTCTAAAAATCTTTTTTCAAAAACTTTTTCTAACAATTGAATGAGGAAAGCATTTTCATTCATGGAATTTAAACGGTTTAGTTACCATTTACGTTTATATGTTTTATACATTATTTTGTATATTTGGTTTGTGAGTTTATCAAAGATGGAATTGAAATTCAATAGGCAAAACGCCTTTAATAATAATTTATATATATTTTAATAATTTTAATATATATTTTTTTAAAATATTTTCGTCCATTAGACGAATGGTGTCCAAAGTTCATTGGACGACGACGTACAATGAACTTAGGGCACTTACCATACGGATGTGGAAACGTCATTTGGCAATATTTGCAATATCCAATAATAAAGGATCCGTCCAAGTCCAAGACGACATTTCGTAAGGAGCAAGTGTTGTTAGGTGGACTGCTGCTGCCAGATGGTCCAGCACGTTGTAAGGAACCGTTATACCGTGAAGTGGAGCTAGCTTCTTCAAAATCAGAGGATATCTCACGCCGATTGTTGTCAACTGAAGCGGGCTCAAGCCGGATGCGCATGGTTGGTGGTGGTATGTATAGCGGGCGAGCTTTAGCAGAACCGTTCAGGTCTTAATTTTAGTGAGGGGCTCAATCTTAGGAGTGTAACTAAAGACATCTTTAACTTTCTGAACTTACGCTCCATTGTTATTGTTCTCCGATTGATTTGAATTCTTACCACGATTCAAATAGTAGCGATTCCATAGGAAGACCAGCAGGAACATAAGACAAAGTAGAATGAACAGAAAATTCTTGTTGAAATCGATGGATTTTATTTCTTTAAAATAAAATAAAACAATGTTCAAGTGCATGTTCAGGGTTGGTAATATGGCTCTCGGCTTTTGACTGGACTCGACTCGACTGCGCTCAATAGTGGTATGACAAAAGGCGTTAGAAATTTTACAATTTATAATTTATATCATCAAATAAAATGATTCTTCAACTTCGTCATCGGCCTCAAAAAATTCCAGACCCTTCACGACTCACGCCCCGCGGATGCATAGTCCTCGAACCCGAACAATCAACAAGTAACGCGCGCAGAAACGCCGTTGGTTGTTTCCCAGTTAGCGCACCCCTCCACGGACGCTGCACTGCCGCCATGCTGTTACGGATGCATAGTAGTCTCCGAACCCGAACAATCAACAAGTAACGCGTGCAGAAACGCTGTTGGTTGTTTCCAAGTTAGCACAACCCTCCACGGACGCTGCACTGCCACCATGCTGTTAGGAGCCTCTGTTCCTCACCCTCATCCTAGCGCGTCGCGTGTGGATTGAACTTTGTTCTTTAGAGCTTATACAGCTCATCGGTTTTATCTAGGGATTAGCTTATTCAGTTCAAAGTATGAAGCTATGTGGGTACATACCCGAACAAAACGCAATGCTCAATAAAATAACGTACACAGCATTTTTTTCGGTTTATGCGTCATTTATAACATCCAACGAAACGAAGGGGTATGACGCAGGCTTCTACGAGTAAAAGTACCATTCAAAGACTGAAGGCTAGAATAGCTTCTAGTTTGTTCTATAAAACGGTGGGTTCAAGCTTATGAAAAACGTTATTTTAACAGTTTTGGAAATTGTTGCAGTGATAGTCATAATGTCATAATAGCTCGGCGTCTATCTATCTATCTGTAACTTACTCTTCGTTCACGCTAGCAAATAAACGGTGTGTATTTGGGCCTAGCAAGGCTTCCTGTTGCAAGAATACCAGAAGTAATGAAGTGAAAGCAAAGTGTGTGTTTGTCCCTTGAGTTCACGCTGGTTATCTCCGTTAATATGCTGATGTGCACTACGTAATTAATCCACTTCACTTGCTTATCATCACTTATCCCTCATCTGTATATTAGATAGACGAAGGTCGCAAGTCGCAATTGCAGGAGCCAGCTCATTTGACACGTCAACGTAAAAGATTGCCAGTTTTAACGCCATGTGGAATACCTATATCCAGGAAGCCAAGTGGCTTGGATGATACAACATCAGCAGTTACAGAATAAAAAGTTTAGCCAATGAAGTATTTCAGAATTGAATACTTGACTCGGAATTGCATCAAATTTTTGGTACTGATATAGTATGCGGCCCGGGGATCGCGTACGTTTTTAACCTAACCTAAAACCATGGTAGAATCTCCACATAAAAGGTTAGG
>VNWX01002802.1:0-11349 GCA_009869905.1 Ceratophysella communis | reverse complement strand
CTATAGCGTTAGCAATGCTGCTTATGACCAACATTACTTGTGGAGCGGCAATGGTTCCAATGTCCATCACCATGTCCAGCTTGTTTGAAATTTCGTCTGAATTTAAATCAAAGTTTATAGCTTTGGCAGAAGGCATTCTTGACAAAAAAACTCAGAATGCAGACGAAATATCAAATAAAATCATGTATGCTGATTCGCTGTCAAATTGGAAAGATGTATCATATGGAAGCAAAGGCTAAATCGACACTGCTGCAGCACCTGGTAAATGGAGTGATGCATTTAATGGTCAACGCTCGCGGCTGATACCCTGTGAGCGTTTCATCTGCTTTGGTGTTGGAAGTTGGAACAAGATTTTGTCATTAAGCTGGTGGCATTAAACCCATCAAGATCTCAATATGTGTACATGTAATATATAGCACAATGTACCTCATGATATCAGTAGTATGCAAATACAGGAGTGGTAAAATTAAAAAGATTTTAACTTAGTAAAATAAAATATTAATGACTAATGAATATTATTATAATTCATCTTCAACTAACACCGAGCTAAACGAGTGCAAACTACGTTTTACAGGGCAACATATATCAAGTAGTAAGCTCGCCTTTGTCTCAGTGAAGGACTCGACAAAACTGACGCTTCATTTGGCTCAGCATCGACAAATCCTGATTTTCCAAATGCATATTAATCTAAGTAGTTCCATTCTGAATTTTGACCCGAGAAAAGTGTAAATGATAAAATTGATTGATGAATTAACGAGAAGTGGAATGCAAGAAAAAATTTCGATATCATTTGGATACCAGCCTCGCGACATGAGTACCCAAATTATAATTCCTGTAGTAGCGTTGCAAACAATGAATATCATTATAACGCAGAGTAGCATTATAGTAAGTGAGGTCAGTTGTTCATCTTCTGCTGAGCTATGAAGGCGTGAATTTCGATTGTTTCGAACAGCGACTGCCATTGCAGTGCGATTCCGCTGTGAGAGCTTTAACTGAAAGGATTTACATAAAAAAACGGTTAAGTAAATCTATTTATTCGATAAATATAAACGAATCCATACTTTGACTTACTTGTCTCATGATCTTGAAATTCAAAATTGTCAGAGCTAACATCGGTGTTACGTACATCAGGGTTGTCCAGGTCCAACCGTGGTAATATAGTCTATAGTACCTGTATCTTAAAAGCCCTATGCCATGTCTCTGTCGACGAAAATCTAGGTTCATCATTTGCAGTTCATCCCATCCGTACTTATTACTTGTAAAGTCAATGTCACTGACGTACTGTTGGGCTTCCATCCATCTCGGTAAGTTTATCATTACAGCAATTGCAAGCACGGCAGAAATTGCGTAGATAACTCTACTGGGCCTAAGAAGACACTTCGAATGAAACGGCCAACAAACAGCAACGTATCTTTGCAACGTAAGGAGAACGGTTGTGTAGACCGATCCAGTGTAGGCAGGAGTAAAATTCAAAATAGCATGTAAATCGACAATGAAACCGCGAACAAACCGCACTTTATAAATGACCTGTTTCGCATTAACTCACCAGTTTTGTTTAACGGACACAAGAAGCAATACTGGAGCTCATCAAGCCATTTCACAGATTGTTTTGTGATTGCAAATCCCAAAATTGAAATTTCTTTGTCTAACGAAATTTTGAATTCCATAAAAACCAGAATACATTGAATCGCAAAGTTTACAAACGAACTTGCGTATGTTAAGATGACAAGCGTATCAAAAAATGTCATCCCAAGGAGAATACAACTAGTTGAACTCCACATACTTTTTCGTGTCAACACTGCTGAGCTTAGGACATTACCGACAATTCCAACCGCAGATATTGCCACTAAAACTGTAAGGTAGCCATAAAGAGGAATATCACGTAGCTGTGTGTTTTCGTATTTCTGCATTTGGGCTTGCTCACCGCTGGTCCAATCACCAGTAGTTTCGTTTGTTCTTTTGAGATACGCACGAACAACTTCAGCGGAAATGCCGTAACCTAACAGTAAACTATTCAGTTCCGAGCTTTCGTAAAAATTTCGAACAAAGACGAACCAATCCAGTGAGGAAATATTTAGAATGTCTTGAAAAATGGTATGACTTAGGTTATGTTGTATCAGAGCGATATTTTGGAGATTTGGAAATATCTCACCGAATTTTGTTGGCAGTGGTTTTTCAATAATCTGTCCTTCGGTTAAATATAAAATGTAAATGTGGGGAAACTGAAGACTGTAGGAAATGTTTAGCTGAATTCCAAATAAGCTCAACCATATCAAAGTTTGTGTAGAGTTAGTAAGACTTTCTAAATGGAATTCTGGTGTTTGTTTTCGATAGTCCAACGCCAACTCTTCCAAACTGTTCGTTTTGCTTATAAATGAGTCCAACGTTTCACCTAATAATCTCGTGTTAAACAGATATAGTCCCAGACCTAAAGAGGAATTCGCAAATGAAATATTTTGATTGTCGAGCGCCCCGTCAACCATTCGAAACCTTAAAACACGGATTAATTGGATTGATTCTGAAGACCATACGTCAATGTTTATAAACCGTAAAAATTTGATTTTTTCGATTGACGGAAGAATCGCCAAATCGACAGAAACAGTTTCCAAAGAGTCAGGTTCAATTATCTCCATTTCTAAACAAGTTAGATGCTCCATTGATTTTAAAGTTTCAAAGACGTCATTTGGAAAGCTGTAATTTCTTAGAGATAAACAAGTCTGGTTATTCAATCTAAGCATATCCCAGTCTACTTTGCAACGGTCGATGACCAGCCTTTGATAATGGAAATCAAAAGCGGTAGAGACGTCGTAATCGAAGCGAGATAATTTCAAGGATTGTAATTGAACTGTCGTCCATTCATCCTGTGACGAGTTATATAATCCTTTTCCTAATTCCAATCGTTTCCCATCAATTTCTGAGACGATCTCCAGACGCAGATCTGCAGTCGTGTTTCCTCGCATCGTAGAATTTGTATAAAAAAATAAATATTTCATGAATTCCTCTGCTGAACTGGCTTCAATGTGATGCATTACTAATCTGAAATAACTCAAATCTGGAAGCCAAATTTTTTCCACTGCGATTGAATTTGTGAATTCCACATTTTCTAGGCTGATATGTTGTAATTTGTGGCAGCCTTCAAGAGATGTTATCAGTGCGTTTGGATTTAGCTCCACGTAGGATAACGAAAGCTTTTCTAGGTTTGAACAGATGTTCCGAATCGAAAAGCCGGGGAATTGCTCGAGTGGAAGGAATTTTTCGTTTCCAGTGAATTCAAAATCCTAAAAACAGAGTTCATTTAGGAATCAAATTTTTAATGAGGTTGCGACGTGCATTACATTTACTGATTCTCGTACTTACTCTCACAAATGTTTGATTTTCCTGAAAAGGCTCGGAAGCTATGACGCTACCAGTAGTGATAAGTATTGCCACCGCCACGCAGCAGACGTAGTTTGGAATCCAAAGCGTCATTGTTATAAACATTAGTGGTAAAGCAGGGTAGGAATGTTTTTGGATTTTACTGGTTGTGAAAACTCACTACTAGAATCAGTAGAATGGGCACCTTATCATGCAGTGCATGGTGGATGCGGTATTGTACTCGCTCGGGCCGAAGGGCATCCAAGGCAAGGGTCGGCTGACCCAGGCTCAGTCACTCTGATTACCCGAATCCTTCGATGCTGCCAGCCTACACGCACTAATTTTCGATGTGGATGCAGAATGAGTGAGCTGGTCGATGTTAGTTACGGAGTGGAGGAGCCAACTAACTGTAGTCTACAAACAGGGCGCATGAACGATCCCTCACACATGAACGATAGTTAATTCATGCGAGTAGAGACAGGAAAGGTCTCTAGAAAATTATTTTGTATCTAATGCAGCAGTAAACCACGAAAACTATCAGATTAGTGCTGAACATACTCAAACTCAATTCATAACGAGCAATTAATTTCGGACTGGTAAACATACCCTAGGCAAACCGAAAAACCTCAAACGCCACATTTAAAAAATACATAGTGAAAACAGTAAAGCATCAAATTTCTTAATGCTCGTGTACACTGTTTTCTTGAAGTAAATGTAACCCTTTAAAATTTTAAGAAATCTGCTGTAACATTTGCTGAAAGCATACTTAAGATTCGTAAGCTCGCCATTATTGTAAAGTAGAAACTTTCGCTCTAAAAATAGCCAGATTCTGATAGTAACAAACCCGAAAAGTTTGACTGTAGAATCTTTGTAAGTATTATTCTGCTCTGCTGTAATACAATTCTAATTTGAACTATGACTAGGGGCTACTTTACTCTTTAAAGGCTGTTAAGCGTACTATTTCATTTTAAACGGCGCTATAAGTTGGGCTGCTACGAATTGTCGCCCGTTATGAGTGGTCGCTGCTATGAGTTAGGATCGCTACAAGTTGTCGCTGCTATATTGGGCGCTATGAGTTGCTGCGCTATGAGTTGGGCCGCTACGAGTTGTCGTGCAACCGTTACATCAGTACTTTTAATCTCTAATTCACGCCCGAGGCGCTTATTAGAGGAGGGCTGGTTTTTAGAAGAAAGGCAGTTATTCTTTAATTTTGCTTCAAAAGGGGGCGGTTAATAGAAAGGAGGTGGTTATTTTTGGCGAGGCGGTAATTACACAGTATGCTTCAAAGATAGGAGGGAAAACGAACACAATGATGCTTTGCTGGTAGAGAAAATCGGTTTAAATGGTTTACTTTAACTGATTTTGACTAAGTAGTGCCACGACGGGTTTCAAATTATAAAAAATATATTTTACCTATTATTTTAAAGTTGCTGTCCCACACACACCTTACAACAAGCGGACGAAATATGTAACCTTTCCAATTCAAGCAGGCTTGCCCCTTAAATTGATACTTTTGCTTATGGTCTGCAAAAATAATTTGAAAGCGTTTATTATTAGGTTAAGCTAATATTAATTTCAAACCTTCAGGCCCAAACCTTTCAAGCCTATAATTGCTAAATTATTCAGATGCTGTCAATTACAGTTGAAGCTCACTGCGCCCGACCCAAGTATATATTGATGGATTTTATGTAATAGGCACACTAGCAAACACATTCTGCCACTACGGTGTAATTGTATTTCCTATAATTACCATAGCTATCGTCAAGTATGCTAAAAGAAATATGCATGACCAAATTATGCTACAAATAGGAGAAATAAGCACTTTTTCCATCTCATTTCCCAAGTGCTCTTAGAAAGGGATTCATGCTTCTTCTTTAGACAAATTCTGCAAGTGTCCAGTCCACTAGCCAGTTATTTAAGTTTCATATATTGAGCTGCATAGAACTGACGATTTCTAACAATGTTCTCTGACCTAGAGCTTAAACTGTTGTGCTGGATATATTCCACTTATAACCGTAAGGTTTTTAAGAACGGGGGTATCTCAATACCACTTTACTGGGAAGACGGTAAAATACTTGTGAGATCAAGCAGAATAGGGCACATGCGACACTTGGCAATGTGCTGTCTACAAATTCTTGAAATCATTATTTACATACTTCAACTCAGCGGATTCTGTGATAACCAGAATTTAGACATTTCAATTATACGATTTATTTTTTTCTTGAGATCTGCAGAAGTTTTCATTATACGAACAAATTTTAGTATTTTTTCAACGGAGCTGTCACGAATAATTAACGAATGCCTCAGCATTCATTTCATATGGGGTAAGGTTTAGTCTAAAACAAATTCTGTTTGGATAAAATTGAAGAGCCAGCGTAACTTTAATTTAAGTTTAAAATTTGAACAGGTCCACAGTTTCTGGCTAAAGACTTTGAAGCTCTTCAAATTCGTGGATGGATTTTTTTGTTTACACTGGTTATCAGTTGTGGCTTTGGTACTTTCGTTATTACTCTGGTCCTCATTTTTATGAGGAACAGAGAAAGCTTTGTGTACTTCGTGATTGGAAAGGATGTTCATTGGATCTTCAGGAGTGCTATATTTCTTTTTTCTCTTATTATAGACGTAATTCTTTTCATCGATTCCTATTTTTGTGAGCTAGTCTGTTTATCACCGATCTACTATTCCTGTTTCACAATGATGTTTTGGCTCAATTATATAAGGTTATTTCTAAATCAATAAATTCATATACTTATCCATTTTAAAAATAGGTAAAATGCTTTTTTTAATGCATTTTTTAGCGTTAAACGACCAGAAGAAAAAGACCAAGTCGCTCGACCAAACCAGAGTTATCTTCTACCTTGGCCATCTACAGAGGAATTGACATTTTGAGCAGGGACTTCAACTCTGCATTTGGAACGCTCATAATTCCGTTTACGAAAATAACTCTAGTTTTCCTCTTTATATTCTGTTTGTTTTCTATTTTACGACTTTGGACTGCGTTACGTACGCTTTCTTTGTTGATGTTTGCGTTGCTGGTGTTTGGATCTACTATGCTAATTGTTCCAATGTCAATTCTGATGTCAAATTTATATGACAAATCCAAAAGTTTTCAGCAGAAGCATTGGGAAATCATAAATAAAGTTCGAGACCGTAAGCAAAGGAAAATCCAAGCGGGTCAATTGAAATCATGTTCACTGATTCGCTGCCGAGTCGGTAATTTGTATGAAATGGAAGCTAAAGCTAAGTTAACTCTTCTTCAACATGTTGTCAATGGTGTTGTATTTCTGCTTGTCAATGTCAAAGTGTAGTGTGTAGTCAGTGCAGAAAAAAACTTGTAGGGGGAAAATAGATTAGTATTTACTTGTATACATGTATTGTTAAACCTGAAATATTTTCTTTTGCTATATATTTAGCAGTATGAAACAATAAGGCAATAGATAGAGTGTATAAACTAAGCAAATAAAATAATTGTGTCTAGTAATTGGTTTGGAGCAACTTGAATATTTAGCCGAGACCCCCTTCAGACTTTTTGTACAGCACCTGTAATTTTTAACTGAAATACACCCAGTTTATTTTAATAGTTCAACTTCAGTTTGTTACAGCTAAGTTGTTTTAATAAGACCAATTTTTCCACATGCTTAAGAGTGACTTAATTTAAAACCGCAGGCCCCACAATATTTGGACTGAATATATGGAAATTCAATGTTCTATTTATACATAATTACAGGTGCTAGGGTGATTTGAGCACTGAAGAAAGCGTCATGTTTGCATTACAATTGAACGTAAATTTGAGTTTATAATTACAAACTAAAGCTTCTAATTTAAGTTGGGGCTCTGGGGTCTCGACTTCATTCATTTTCACCTTTATGTCACCTTCTATTAACAATTATTATAAAAAATTCTCTGGATTGCATAAGCTTGCCATGTTTTTTACGCTCAACTTCAGAAAATTCTAAGATTATTTAGCATATTAAGCATATAAACTGCAATCAAGCATAAATTCATGTAAATTAAGATAAATGCGTTTGCATAAACTTTTGTGACTGTAAGACCGAACTGTTAAAAAAAAAATAGACGCCCAAATTTGGATGAGAACTTGTATTGTAATTTTTAATGCCATCCTAGCTTTGATAAAAGACAGACCCGAATGACTAGCGAAACATGGACAAAATTTACTTTTGTTGATTCCATTAGTTTATTGCAGAGCTAATTGCAAATGTAAGTTTAATTTAAAATGCGGAGCTTGTAGAGTATCGAATCGTACGTTCATACAACCAAACTACGTACTTATATGAGCGATATTAATTGGACGAGGGAATAGCTATTAGTTTTGAGTAAAAATTTACTGCCGTTAGCAGAGGCCTCTAAATATTATTTATTTAGGTCAGTTGGGTTGTTTTGCTATTAGTTGTTCAGTCAGATGTCACGAGGAAATCCGTACCCTGCCTAATTCCAGAAGTGAACTGAATTAAGCAGCTTTGCAATAAAATGAAAATCGTGTGTCGCCTTGATTGGAATTCAGGAAATTAAAAATACAATAGCTTACAATTTCCAGGTTCATATTTACGTACCTATGCATGTACTGTTTACTTTTTGTTTCTTCGTTCGTATCAAATAAGTTTACCTATTAAAAGAAGACGAGTTGATTTAATTGAATCAGTACTGGTTTGTGTTCACCTTTGTTAGCGGAACAAGATTTTTTAAAGGTATATATCATCAATATTAAACCACACTTGTGCGATGTGACCCGTACGCATTAAATATGGACGTCCAATACTCACATATCTAGAATTGCCCTAAATTTACAGGGTTAACGAGATCGCAAGATCAGGTTTTTGTCTTTTATATGAAGTAATTCTGAAAATTATTTATAACACTTGCGTTATATTTGTAAAGCAGTTTTCCAATGCCGGCTGTGATCTACAATTTACATAAATTTGATTGAACCCTAATTACTTCTTAATCAGTGCGTTTTGATCTCTTCCGTCATAATGTCGTTCTTGGTTGCTTTTACTCTCTGTGCGTTAATTAGTTTTGCAGAGAGTCAGTTCAATTCTGATCGACTGTACCTTCCACCGAAAGATTTCGCTGGACCAAAGCCTCCTATTAACAATTTTAATTTCTTAAGTCCACCAATTACACAAAAAATATATGACGGTATCCAGGCTCCAATATGTAATCCACCCCCTGTTAATGAGCTCGTTTTGCATTCGAGCTGGGTACGTTTTTAAATTTTATTTTGAAAATTCAAACAAGTTCAAGTTCCCTGACATCTCGCTCAAAGAATATAACACCTAACACTTCTATTATGTTTACTAAATACGTAGGCTCCAATCAAAAAAGGTGACACGCTCTATCCGATCATCCGTTACTCCAACTTAACAGCAAAGACAAAGACGCAGTTTGTCGGAACAAACAAGTGCGGAAAGCCAATTAAGGCAGTTTCTAGAGTTTCATCTGGGCAGGAATGTGTAACCTTTCAGTGGAACTCACTCGGTAACAAAGTACGGATTCATTCCTATGACGGATGTGAGCTTCAGACCTATGTTTCCCAGTGTGAGCAACTTGATCCAGAAAGATTTGTCGTACGATGTGCTTTTACAAGTAAGTTTTGAAATGGTGGAATCGACGTATAACATTTCGCACATTTCCCTGTACAGTACACCTTAACCTAACTTGATACTTCTGGCAGGTGGCGCAACGATAACTCAGAATATTGTGAAAACTGATGGTCAGATATGGATGCTGGGATATGAATGTTGGACAAATCCAGATGGAAGTCAGGCGCCATCCACTTGGTCCGTCTACTCCTTGTACAACACGCTTCCCGATTCCTTGAGGCAGGAGATACTGGGTTATGTGCGAGATCTTGGGTTTGACCCAACGTACAATCGGGAACCCAAGTATGACAACTGTCCCGCAATTCCCGAACTGTATCCAGAACTCAAATCGTATCCGAACGACAGAAACGTCCGACCTCCTCCTCAAGTCTGCAACCCACCACGAAATCTCTTACCCATTTCCAGTTGGGTCAGTGGAGCCACGTTTTTTTTAAATCAGTAGACGTAATAAAGTCTTAAAAAATAATAACGATTTAAGTCGTCGATTTCTGAAATGCAGAACCCGGCCAAGAAGGACGATATACTGTATCTACCACTCGTTTTCGCCCTGAATTCTGATGATGCGAGTTACCTCAGCCCAGCAGCGGCGCAGTCCACTTGCTCTATCAATACAGGAGGGCTCAAGCGTAGAAAACAATGTTTAGGAGCCAAGTACGATAGTGGAACGCAAAGAACAAAGTTTCAGTACTTTGATGGCTGTAAAACTCATGTCTTGGATGAGCAGTGCAGAGGGTTGGAGCCTGGAAAAATTGCGGTCAATTGTGACATACCTGAAGGTAGTGGTAGCGAAAATGGACAGACAGGAAGCTAGAGTTCTTTGACTAGATTAGTAGAATTCATTAATTAAGTTGAATTTGTTTTTTAGGTGGTGAGATGACACGATATGGCGTGCTAGGAGATAACCACACGTATATCCTCTTCTACGAATGCTGGACGGATCCAAATCATACACCAGTAACCTGGAGTCTTCGTTCAGTGTCTAAATATATGCCAGAGCCTCTGAAGCAATTAGTTCTCAGTCAGGTGGAAAGTCTAGGATTCGATGCACGCGACTATCGGGAACCAGATTATACAAATTGTCCAAATCACGACTAAAACTAATTGTTTGGAATAACTTTTATTCATTGATAAAGTTTCAAGCAGGAAATTTTTTTGGCATTTCTATTTTATTTTATTTCTATATAGTTGTTCACGTTCGCCCACAATTCTGCCTTATTGATTAAAGAAAAGCGGTCAATTGATCATGGCTTTTCGGTATTTACCAATAAGAAAACTTTAGAAAAACTTATGTAAGCAACCTTGACATTTGACATGTTAATTTAATGGAAACAGCACGGCCCTGCGTTTACTTATACTAGAGGTTTTTCCCTGGTCAATCAGCTCTGGGCCGCTGCTTTTCCATATTATGCTAATACTAAAACCAGGCGTTTCTGTCAAAACTTGGTTCTGTTAAATCGCATTTAGACTTCATATCATTTTAAATATTTTATCGCTACGGTTAGCTCAAAGCTTCATTGCTTTTTAAATTTTGAAGGAAAGTTACCGTATTGTCCGTATAATAGTCCATGGTGAAAGAGAAGCTTATGTCAGGGTTTTAACATTCCGCGCTTATGGAAGAACAGGTAAAATTATTGCTTATTAAAATTAGAAGCCTAGGGTGTTTATTTGGACATTACGGTACATAGCCCTGTCATTATATTTTGTAGACTGAGACAGCATCTGGTAGCAAGTATTTCTACCAATATATTTTAAAATTCGTTTATATTATTGGTTCACACAGAGAAGAGCACAAAATAAATTATAATACAAAATACAGACTTTTTAGAACATTCAAAAAATTAATAAATTAAATTGTTTTATTCATTACAGATAGGAATATTTAAAATCAATAAATTAAAACTTTTATAATTCACCGTGCACAATTTTATCAACGAAAATTGGTTTGCTTAGCAATTTGAGAGTGGTCCCAATAAATACTAAAGCCTTGTACAGAAATTGGCGAACAAGAACACCCGAATTAGCACAGAATTGAGTCAATCCATCAAAGAAATTAGCTGGCACGATGTAAAGTTTAATTGGTCGACCATTTCTAGGCTGTGTCGGTCGATGATTTTCAATTACTGGTTCAGAGTTATCTCTACTCAAAATGCTTCGAAACTGCTGAAGTTGACGCCTCGAAATTTGATTCCTGAATTTGAACACAGTCCAAATTTGATTTTCAAGGCAGTTTGGGGTTGTTTGGGAACCAATGTATCGGTAAAACGATAGTTTTGATGGAAACAGGGCTTTTAAATTGAGATAACCTCCGAAATCCTTCCTTTCTGCTTTAGTACTGTATTCTCGAACAGCAGGAAGCAGATCCGTAATGGGCTTT
>VNWX01002801.1:0-11354 GCA_009869905.1 Ceratophysella communis | reverse complement strand
GACTCAGCAGCGTCTCTCAACTTGACATCTCGCCTGAATATTCAATATCCGTTTTTTCTCTCCTTTCTCGGGGTCTGTGTCTGTTCTGTACTGTACAACTTGATAAGACTCCAATCGCTTTCTTGTACACCGACAGCAGAGCTTGTGCCCTGCAACCCGCTTGCTGTACACATGTCTGGCATTAAAAGCACAATCATTGTGCCAGTGCCAGGAGCCTTGCTATAAAAAAAGAGAAAGAAGCCAGCCAGTGCTTTCACTCTGCAGAGACTTTATTAATTTTAGGCCGGGTGGACGGTGTGCGATTAGTTGTATCAACTAATCCTCATGTGCAGACACACACTTGACACAAGGACGGCTCAAGTTGTTCCCAATGCAATCGTTCCCACCAGACCGCATCTACTATGTACAATATATTATTATAATCCCTCAAATGCCGAGCTGGCTCCAGTTCGAGGATCCGCTGAGGAAATATTGTCATAAGCCCATCACCTCTGCCAAGCAACTGCCTAAATTGGGACGATAATAATACTAACCTACAGACTCTCACTCTTCTATAGGAATTTCTTAAGAAAACATGCAAAGTGAAGGGAATATGGATGGGGTTGGTCTGAAGAAGCTAATGCCAATAGTGCCAAAGCCAAAAGTGTGCTGATGAAATGTTAGGCTACGAACGGTGTGGCATATGGCACTTTCTTTCCAAAAGAGAGCCTGGCATTGTGCCACTCACAACAATAAACATAACGCAAACACACTACTGAACATCGAACTCGCTTGAGAGAGATACGGCGGCGGCTCAGAGAGATGCAAGATGACTTTTTCATAATAATAAGTGGCACAGATGGGCCAGGAGAGAGAGCTGGAGCATTCTTTTCTTGTCGAGAAATTTTGCGATACGGAAAAGATGTTGCATGATGCAGGTCATTTGCCGTTCAGCTATGTCTTTTAATAGCAACCATCATAATTCCTAATTTCACTTCAACTGAAAAATTCCTTGCATTTGAACTGGAATCCGATGCCGGCCAAAAGCAACAGAATCTGAGGATAAGTCCGAACTTATTTGTGTGTGAGATAGCATGGATAATCCGTGCCTGAAGCCCTGAGCCCGGAATTGGGAACTGCGGGTCCCATATAATTCCGTCACTCATCAAGCTCGTGCGAGCCCGTTTGTCTGCTCCCTGATTCCTTATGTTTCAATTCAGGGAATCTCCCACAGGAGATTGAAGAAGCCTCCATAATCCTTGTGGATTCCATTAGTCTTCCCGTCTCCGCCACTTTCTCATTTTCAGCAAGATGTTACTCCATTCACCACTCACCACCAGCCCTTCCAACCTCGCCCTTCTTTCCCTCGATACGATAATCTCATTCCAATTCCGAGCCCTTTTCCATGTACCCAATGCTTTCTCGGATAACCTCACACAATCCTGGGTGAGCCAACAAAAAACCTCAAATGTTACGACATTGTCCAAGTCCCTAAGCAAACAACAATGAGCGTAACCACCTTTCCTTATTGAACTAACGACGCAACGCCAGCTCAATATTTAATACTGCCTTGCTCAAACACGACGTGCATGTGTACCGAGTATCTGTAACACAGGTTGCACATCATTATCATTAGCCAACAGAGAAAAGCTCTGAATGAACTTCTTGTCCTATAAGTTCGTTACAATGATTACACAGAAATGCTAAGCAAGAAAAAAGTCGTCGTCATTTTCAAGTTGAGCAGAGCTAAGCCGAATTCTTCTACCTAGGCTAAGAAAGCGTCTTGGAAATCTTTGCGTTTACGTCTGTATTTGCTCCGGCTGCTCCCTGGAGCACATACCTATAGAGATATTATCCGTACAGATAAATATAGTTGAAGCCTAGTGTGTGAGTCGGAAAAGAAGACATCTGCTCCTGTTCCCTCAGAACGTCGTTCTTTCCGAATAAATTTTTCCTGTCCATCTTCTCAAAAGTTCAGCAGCATTCTCTGCTCATTTACGAGAAGCAGCTGCCTCACATCACACCTGAGCTCAAATACTCCCCAGGTCCCATTCAATCCGAACTCGGGCCACACAGCAGCCCTTAAACTCACACACATTTCTATACGAAAATGTTATAAATATTATATCAGACCACACTTCGGACTACCTAGCTAGACTAGCTGCCTATGTATTTACCATTAAAGAATGCTACCTATTGCTATGTAAGAAGTTATTTCATTGTCCTCGTTACACAAAAGTAAATATAAAATTCGAAGAGAGTCGCTCAATGAAAAGATTTTTTTCAGAGCAAAAGGTAATTCTGGTTCTTATTTTTGTGTAACATGAGAAGTTTCTTGATAAAATCAAAGAAGAAGCTTCTGTTCTGAATAGCTTAATGTATTCAGTTCCCATGTATGAAGAGCCCTCAAATAAGTAAGTTGTGAAACGAGAAGAAATCTCCGCCACGCGACCCTTTTGTTCTGCCTTTTCACCCCCGCACACCGCACACCCTCAGCCTAACCTCTTCACATTACAGGCTCATTTAGGCACACGTGGGTCGTCTGCTCTCATCTTACGCTTTTGTCCTCGTATGCCGCTCTGGCCTTTTCAATTTCCTCGTTTATTATTTTGAGAAAGGTTAAACAAGGAGCTATGCATGGTTCATAAACTCAACTTGACTCCACATGTAAAATTCCGAGGGTTATGTCATATTCAATGTCATGGAGAAAGGACTATGACTATGTGAGAAGGAAGTAAACTTTTGAGCGTTTAAAATACCCCTGGAGAATGCCCTTAAAATTCCAAGGATCGGGGATGCCTTAGACTTACACTCATACGGTAGGTATACGAAAATAGCTAGCACGCTTGGCGGGTGTGTGGTGGACGCTTCGCCCAGGTCATTCGACACTTTTTCAGTTCAATTGTTTTAATTAACCTTTGCGCATACACATCACATTTTAAAATACAAAGTCACTATAAAACTTTGAATATCACTAGCGGTATATACCATGGCATATTTCGTTTAAAATCAACTTATTTAACATTTTTAAAATATAAATAATTCGAATACAAATAGTAAACAAAATTTACAAATTATGCATCTACAACTATTGAGAATGTATCAACATAGACGAGCGAGGTTAAGATTAAGATCCGAAACCCAAACCACTCCGTTCAGCCGCACCTGCAGCAGGTGAGAAACTCATAAATTTTGAAACCCAAAACCGCGTGGAACAGAAACGAATATTCACAACGATTGAATGACGTTAGCAAGTGATGGCTCTGCAATGAACTCATTTGATGGATGTGGGCAGAATTATAAAATCATAGTGAAGCCAAGTCTTTGACGTAGAGCGAAGCCCCCATGGCGGCGGAGAAGAATAATCTTAAAAGTCAGGCTCCTACACTGTTCAGCCTGGATCATAAATCAGGAAATCTCAGTTTTTATTTCCTCGCTAGAGGAGAAGAAACTGTAGAATGAACGTGCTAAAAGTCTTCCTCGTAAATTACATTGTTAAACGTCTCTTTAAAAAATCTAACAGAATCTCCGCCGCGTTATCCTATCAGAGAGGTAGCATAATGTTTGCTAGGTGACTATTACCCGAACAGGGAAAGATGATAAACGGTTGGCTTCTGTGAAATATAGACGTGCGGGTGCGGGTAGGCTACTACTGCACTGGTAGAAGTTAGAGAAACGAGAAAGAAAAGAGTGGGCTATACCTCCGAGAAGAGTTTCACAGGTGTCTGGAGAGATTAAAGGGTTGTTTGTGCTTCGCTCAAGTCTCTCGGCTCTTCCGCGAAGAAAGATAGGGAAAACGAAACCCAGGCTTGCGGAGGGCGACGCGTGGTCTCGGAAGGACAAGGTGTACCCGGTGTTCGAAGATAGGAAGGAATAGATGAATGCGACTGCTCTAGAAGGTAAGACAGGGAATGTCAATAGCTGGAAATTGGATCCTAATTATCGAGAGACAGACGGGGATGCGTCACATGGAAATGCATGACCCTTCGTGAGTATAGATCGGAGGGTGACGTGGATGGGCTGGTCACCTCAACAGAATTAAGGGCCGTTGGAGGAAGGGCTAGAAAGGTATTCAGCATGCAATGCAATCTGGAATTGGTGATGTGCGTCCTGGCTCTGGGTGCCGGTTGTAGAAGGAGAGAGAGGAATCCGGTGAATGAGAAAATGTCCGGAGCAGCTGTGCGAGTCTAAACAGCTGTGACTTGAATGGAGACCACGATGCAACTGCCACAAGCTCACAACCCGCTCCCGTCTTTTCTATTTTCTTCCCTTCCTTCTTTCTTCCAAGCTGAGTCTGGTCTGGCTCCTGGAAACCGGGCAGAACTTTCTGAGCAAAAGCGATTTTTCCAATGCAGCTAGCTGTGCTGCGGCGAGCCATATTTTCTTCAGGACTCTGGAGAAATTGTTCAGCATCTCTGAAACAATAGTAATGAAACAAATGCTTAGCTTTAATAAAACCTTTGAACCCAGTAACAAATTACGATCACCACACTCACCCTAATAAGGAATAATTTATGCTACTCGTAATCTCACAAGTACAACCATACTATGAGGAACCAGAACTACTTATACTTATCTTTAGAACAAGCATCGTAATACATCTGAAGGCGAAGGCTGAAGGAAACGAGAGATGACTTGAGATTGGAAATATAAAAAGACAATAGATGTGCGAATGGAATGCATTGTAAATTCAGGTGCTGTTAGTTAAAAACAGGTCCCATATCATTAGTGTTAGCCCCAATGTTATCTTATTTAATCTTAAACCGTTGATTTCGCGATCAGCTACAGCTACTTTCAGGTTAAATGTGCCTACTAATTTCAACATCATGTCTAAAAAAAGAGTTGCTCCTAATGAAGCTGGTGAATGAGTGGAACAAACTTACCGAGACAAAACTGGTAAAATAGAAAAAGGTGAAATAGTCGTGGCACATCAAATTCAACTTGGTGAGCTGCTCTATTTTCCGCTTCCCCCGGCGGCGGCTTAATTCTCGGAGGTGCTGCAAACAGTTGCTCCTGTTTTTCAAGATTTTCTTGGAGCTTTCTTCTGTTTATATCTATTTCCATCCTATAGGCAGCCTTCCTCTCTCTACGTGCGAAACTTCGTTTACATAGACAGAACGCACTTGTGTTGCAGTAAATTAGATTAAGACGAAACAGATTTTTCCTGCTCCCCGACAGCTCGGAATTTTCGCTCATTCCTCACTCGCTCCTAGTTCAATCCGGAATGCATTTCAATTCAAGTCGCTCCTGCAGCTCGTCCAAAGTCACATAAATATGTAGCGAAGAGTGACAGGACAAATGGTGCATCCGACGAGAGCTGAATTTCACTTTGGATGAGTTTCAATAAAAATAACATTATCACCCATTAGCAGCATCTGAGCTATGTGTCTTTCTACAATTTCATAAAGATGGGACTGTGCTACGACTTTGTGTCCATGACCATCTACATACGGTTGCTGCAGAATAACGAGACGCTTCTTTCTAAGTTGAGACTTGCTAGGCTTCGTCTCATTTGTTCCCGCTTTTGCTCTTGGGAGATAGATTGGATTCTTTGGTGAATTCAACGATATAGCTCCAATTCGACGACACAAGTCTAAAGCATCCGGACTCTCAACGAAGTAATCAGTTTTCCGACCTGGCTGTACAATTTTGGGCTTTCCCGTCGTCATCTTGGAGTAAGCTGATAAAAGCTGTCCCGATTTGAAGCTATTTCTTTCTTCAGTAAGGGATTCCTGATTGATATTTTTCGGAACTAATGGCACTTTTATTTTTCTCTTCCGCTGTATGACTTCATCAACATCCCGAAGAACCAGGTTCCAGTGTTTATCAAAGGCTAATATAGTCCCGAGTGAGTATCCCCGAAATCCCTCTGCATTTCTAGTCCAAACTTTTATTCGACTTCCATCACGTCGTGCTTTATCCAGGGCAGAAAATGGACCTCCCATTGTTTCCATCAGTGTCAACACGTTTGGCAATTGTTTTTTAGGAACGTAAACCGGCATTTGATGAGGTAGAAATCTTCGTCCAGGTATTGGGTAATAAGGTGCATCGGACGCTTGGCTACCCGGTCCCGGTCCAACTGCTGAACTTCCAGACGAAGAAGCGGTAGGCTGTGGTTCAACCACTTTCGTGTTTCTTCCCAAATTGCCATTGGACTTCTTTTTGGGGGATAGAATTGGCTTACTTAAGCAGGGTACCTTTGCTTGAAATTGGGCTATACTAAAACACGTTGGGGCATTGGGATCAGGAAGTTTAAGATTCTTACACCTAAGTGCCAGCTTTGGACTAAAGCGTGGTGAACGGATATCAAGGAGTTTAGCTGTAACGCTCTCCGGATCAGAGTCAGTACTCATTGATTCCCAAGAGTCCGAATTGGGATTTGACTCTTCGGGTTCCATTCTGAGATCCTGAAGGAATGGAAGATGTCAGATGACAGTTTGAAAATCAAAATGTATGATTCATCCGTATCCGTGTCACGCCACACTTATTACTGTTGTTGGTAGTGGCTCTAAATAGGACAGTATACAACATAGCGATAGCGATTAATCACATTAAATATTGCAATTCAACAACTAACGCGTATTTAATAAGCATACGCAAAATATGCGTTATGCGCTAAGGGTTGGACAACATCTACCTCGTATCATACATTATACACATCACAAAAGACACAAGCTGTAGGCGCGTAAGTACGGCTTAGTTAAAAATGTTGAATGTACTCAATGTTTGTAATAAAGTATCCATAATAGAAATATACTTAACTTACCAGCACCGTAAATGTCAGATGACGGATGCCCTGCGAATACGACACTAAACATATGAAGCATAGTTAAAGTTAATAGTTGTTGGCCGCTGATGACTGCACTGACCGCGGCAGTGAAAGTTCAAACAATGCGAGGAACTTACGCTTACAACAGGTGACAGATGAAAGGTGACGGAAGTATTAATTTGTAACTCGCAATCTACTCTTGTGTCTTGATGTGTGATCTGCTGCCAACATCACCCAAGTACCTAATTCAAAGCAAATGCAAAGTTTAAAATCGTTATTAAATTTGGAACTTGAACGAGTTGAGAATTTGAGACTGCGATAACGCCGCATCTGCCGCGCTTGCACGTGTATTTAAGCGATGTAAAATTCAAATACCTCAGATTGAAGGCTTTTTCCCGCTCTGCATTCTTCAGATCGACAACTGAATTTGAGTTTCTGACAGGAAACTACGAATCAGCCAAAAGCCCTCTTGTGCACTCTACCGGGTCGAATTCACATATAAGATTCTGTGCTTGTAATTTGATCTTTTTTATCTAGATGGCAAGAAACGCATCTGCAACAACCTGATCCGACGCCGATTGAATTCTTATTCACATGAAACGCCTAATGTATACATATGTACTGAAACTTTACTGTAGAATATTATGCAATATGCAAACGAATCTGCTAAACTGAATTTTAAAAAAAATTAATGTATCTGAATCTGAAGATAAATGAAAATGGCGTTTTTCTGGATAAAAGACTGAAGATGAGTACTATTCACTCGAGTACAATTTTGATTTTAAATTTTGATAAAATCTCAAATGTGCAATAACTTTCTGGTCAAATCTAGCTTCAATCTGACGCAAATATGTTTCTAAAGTAGAATTTCGACTTGCAAAATGCAATGAGGGCAATGCAAAGCAAGATTTATGACAATTTTTGTGCATAATTAGAACTCGGGTAATTTGAATTTTTACTCGCGTATTAAAAATGAAATTCTTCTTCATTCTGGAATCTATAGCCATATTACTATTGATAAATCTTTTATCACTATACCAAGTTAGCGCCTGTATATCTTAAGGTTATTTGCATACTTGCTCATTCAATGATTTGAAATTGATGCAAAAAAACGCGTCAACTTAGGCAGTCCAACCCTACATTGAGATCACAGTGTTCGTGAATTTATAATTAATCTTCGTAGGATCAAGAAAAATGAATTAGCCCAGGATGAGAGTTGCATGTGAGCTGTAAAATGTACAACTGTACATTGTACGGCAGGCGTTAAACTTTTTGCTGCTTCTTGTATCTGTTTATGTAGCAAGTTACCTTCGCTTCTTGTACGATTCCGGATCTTCCAATTTCAATTGCAGTTGTGGCGTTGTCGCTGCCGTTGTGACCAAATACGTAACAAGATGCTTAGTGGATGGCCACCCACGACCACGCCCTGTCCAGGAACTTCTGGCTCTGTGAAACTGATGCAATAACTGTTGTATTGTAATACCAATTCTACTGCGTCATTGATTTATTATAAATAGCTGAAATTCAACGTCTATCAAATCAGTTCAAGTTCGATAATCAACAGAATCAATTCAAATTCTAAGTTCGCTCCAATTCAAAAAATTCAACATGAAGTCCATCGTAAGTTTACATTCGGATAATATTTACTGTAAATTCGTCAATTGAACATAATAATATAAAATATGAATTCAATATTCTGTTTTAGGTTGCTATCGTTTTCATTGGTGCCTTCGTGGCCATGACTAGCGCCGGATTCGGATACTACCCTGGATATTCTGCTTACAGCGCTCTTCCAGCAGCGGTCACATACTCCGCTCCTCTTGCTGCACCGTACGCCTATCAAGGTAAACATTCTAATTATCCACTTTCATATAACTTACAATTAGATAGAAATACCTAATAAAATTTTATTTTAACTTACTTGTATTTTTGATTATTTTTGCAGCTTACAGCGGTGTAGCTCTGGGTCAGAACTATAAGCTCGGACTGGATACCAGTCTTCCCGGAAGCGCTTACGCCAGCTACCCATATGCTGCTGCTCCAACCGCTTACGGCTATGGAGTTTACAAGGCTTTGTAATTAGCTGACGATTTTAGGATTATTTTGGACTGTTTTTATATTACTCACCTGGTCTTTTGATTTTCGAACAACAGTTTTTAAATAAAAGTACGCTTTTTTCATATATTTCGGTGTTTTGAGTTTTTTCTTAGTTTTTAAAATTCTTTCGAGTAAAAAAATGCTTATGGCAATGCACAGCATAATTGCCAGGCATGCAAATGCCAAAAATACGCTGTCGAAACGAACACCTTCATATACAAGCGGAATGTTGCAATTTGGCTGTCTTTGTAAATAAACGTTGGTCCACCTTTTCACTAGGCCATATTCAAACATCCGTAGAATTCTACAAATTTGAAGTCTTTCTAAAGATAAACTTAAACAAATTAGTCTCATTAAAAATTCGCAATTGAGCCTTACTGATAGTCGATGATACGTTTAAGACTTGAATTCTTGTTCACCATTGACCCTTGTTTTTGTTCACCATATGGAATTACTATGTCTTTCATTCCACACGCCTCCTCATTGCTGAAATCTTGATTTAAGCTATCAAAGCCACTCATGTGGTCCACTAGAAATACAAATGAACCTTTGCTGACGTATTTTTTGGCTTCACCCATGGTTTTATATTTGGGGTCCCTTCTTCTTCGGCGGAAAATTTCCTGATCCAGATCGCTCGGAGATTCCTGTATTATACAATTGAATCACTTCTAATATATCCACAGGCTGTACAGTAACGTCATAACAAATTATGTCCATCACCTCAAGAAATTTCAAAGCCAAGGGCTCATCAACAACGCTGAACACATAGTCGGTGGCGACGAGCTGTCCTAAATTATTGATTGGCTCGATAACGACGGAAAGGAACGAAATAAGTGTTCCAGCATAAGCTCCATAGAAAAGAACGCCGCTCAAGGATCCGACAGCTATAATAATTCTAGCAGAAATGTTTGAGGGGTAGTTGTAGAAACCTTGAAGGCAAACTGTACTCAGGGACCACTGGAAGCAGTCCGCGGAATTCCATAACTCTTCCAGACTAATATTCATGCTTTGTATGACGTTTCTCAACAATACCAAGGACAGGCTTGCAACAACGAGCCAAATAACAATCGCGATCCAGAAGGTTCTGCTGAAAGGTGCCAGCAGAGCCTTGGAAGTCGAAATACTTTTTGGCCGACGAAAGAAGGCACTCAGGCGAATCTCATTTGTGGGCATATTGAAATCGATTACTTCACGGCGAAACGGTCGGTCTGCAGTGGAGCTAATCGCTAAGTCCGCTTCGTCATTTAGAAGAAGGGCAATCATACCTTGCCAAGTGTGGTTGTTGAGATGACCCCAAGCATTTGTCACTTTCGGCACTACCCTGTCACAGGTAAAATATGTATTTGAACAACGCCTCTATTGCACAGCCCAGACTTATTTCGTTATAAGGATATCATGCTCGTTCCCGAAAGAATCCTGACATGTGTGTGCTTGTGAATAATTAATGAACTATTACTCGTGCACCTGTGAATGGATTTGAGGTATCCCAGCCCGGAGACCTTCTGCCTCTGTGCCGCTGGTGACATGACAGTAACAACTACTTTACTTACGTAAAATGCATTGTATACTCTAAAGCACGCAGAACTTCAATGGCAAAACTGTCTTGAAACGTATACGCGCCGCCTGGCTCCTGTGTGATATTGGTATCATATGTATACGTTGAATCCATCTGAAAATAGGCGTAAATTATATTTAGTCTTTATTCCATGTTGAGCCTAGGCATACGACCTTATAAGCACTCGAGTATTTAACTGAATCAAAAATAGAAATTGACAGGAGGAATTAAAAGAATGTGGAATGAAAATATTGTGAAATGAGCCTATCTGTGCTATGTGCATTTGCATTTATTGATAAAATGAATCAAAAGTGCAAATCATTACCACCCCAGCGACTCGGAGGCTTTGTCTGTTAAAATTTGACAGTCGCCGTTCTGAAAATAGCACATTGCCTGCCACTGATCCTTGTAATGAATCCAACTTAAGAACCCCACCACAACTGTAGCAATTTATTCTGCCAAGAACTTCTTGACTCCATTCTAATTTTGGCGTTGGCCTGAAAGAGAAAAATTAGATTATTGTCGCTTGTTAGTCTGCTGGAATGAACTACGAATAATGTACAATCTTTGGTAAAATAAAAATGCAGTATTTGAGTTACCTATACTCGAGATAAAGGTATAGTCCACCTTGCTCCGTGAACTCTGACACCAGAAAGCGCGTTAGTTGGGATATTTGTTTTATTCCAACGTACTGTTCCGCTCGGTATTTGTGTGTAAGTAGCATGAGGTTAGTATGATGTTTAGTCTCAGCTGGATTTTCTGTATTTCGGACAATGTCGATCTGCAATAATAAATATGAATTATTATTTTTAATGATATTGATATGATATAGAAATGTCTGAAAAACGGAGCGCGCAATTTGAACGGAACGAGAAGGTTCTCCCTCCAAAATAATTAAAACTAATTACAATTAATTCGGGACTATTTCAAGTTCAATTTACAAAAATCACACAC
>VNWX01002800.1:0-11360 GCA_009869905.1 Ceratophysella communis | reverse complement strand
AGACGGACGGACACCAAGACCATCCCAGTAGACCTTCTGGTCTAAAAGGCAAATTCAAGTCAACGCCTGTTGATGAAGCTAATATGAAATGCTCGCATCGAATTTCTAATTTTTCCTGCGGCTATTCCAGATCCTGAGCACTTTGTTTTCACGCTTGGACTGCAAGAACCTTAAACTGGCTCGAAAATCCTGTCAATTCTGGAATAAAGCAGCCATAATTCCGCTACAGAAGATGACGAAAATCAGAATTTATTATTCTGGCGATGAAGAAAACGAAATTATATGTTGCGGAGGGCCATCTTCTTCCCGTGACGCAGTTTTATCAGATTTTCTGGAATACGCCGATTTAGTCGGACCCAGTAACATATTCTTCCGTAACTTTGAATTAGTTCACTGGAACTTCCACCACAGCAAATTAGACGTAAACCGTTTCTGGAATGCTTGTGGTCAGCATATTCGAGGACTTCATCTCAAGCATTGCTGCTTTGGTTCTGAAATCTATGTCAGAAATGTGTTTTTCACTCGTACAAGCAATATGGAAGAGTTGGAACTGGAAGGCGTCGGATTTTGCAGCCCTATTTATCAATACGTCCAGTTCCCAACAGGAAAGTACTCCAGCCGCCGAAGGGCCATTATGGACAACACAATCCCTACGCCAGTTCTTGAGTTGGTCAGCGACAACTCTGACGAGAACGAGGAGGACTACCCGCCATCACCAGATGAAGAATTAGTCTGGCACTGTAACTGTGACTACGAATGGTCCAGTCAGAAGGATATGAAGCCATTTCGGTTGGAACAACTTCCTTCAAATCCGAATCTGAAGTCTTTTTGTCACTGATTCCAGAATCCCGTTACGTTGGAAGGACATTGTTCGAGTGTATAAAAACCTTGAGGTAGGTGATCTATGCATTTTATTTCAAAATTAACCCTTCCAATTGTAATCTTAATGCTAATTTTTACAATCAATTAACTATGGATTTCAGATCTTGGATGTTACGGACGGTGACGGCGTTGCGAATCAATTGCTTCGAGTTTTGGCTGATTTCAAGCAAAGGGGTATCGTTGTGCTTCCTAAACTCTCGGAACTTCGCGTATTCCAGTGAGTTATATTTGCAATTGATAGAAATCTGATGAATTGATGGCGAAATTTAATTAATGATCCATTTCATTTCATTATGACTTTCTAGCTTTCGTATGGAGTTTCCGGAAGGAGTTGCCGAAAATCTGAAACTCGGTATGCAACTGAACTACCCAATCAAAAAGTTTAAACTCAACCATGAGATTTCACACTGTACCAGCGAATCCCAAATTTTGGTTGTCCACTACATTGAAAAATTACTGAAAAATAACTTGGAGGTACTTCGATTGGAAAACGGCTTCGAGAGATCTCTGTTCCAACCACCGACAGCTTCGTCCTCTGCTATATATCCGAAACTGAAGAATCTGACTTCGTACGCCTACTACTTGACTGGCTCAGATTTCGACTGTTTAAGAAGCGTACCATGCCTCAAAGAATTGCATCTTAGCGATGGATCCTCCAATGAAGTACACCGACTCACTTCAATGNCAATGAAGTACACCGACTCACTTCAATGCGAATCAACCAGACTTTGACGACCATTGTGCTTCCCAGCCTTGTTAAACTCTCGATTCTGAGTAATCATTTCCTGCTAACCCGTCGAAATATTCACCAACTCTCACAATGGTTCCCGAATTTGAAAGATTTCACGGGCTTCTTGACTGATGATGTTCTTCTGGCAATCGCTGATGGATTCGGAAAACGACTGGTGCAACTTGAATTCTTTTCGAATAGTATATCGGATCGCGGATTTACTGGTGATTCCGATGAATCCAACAATGTGGACAAGGAAAATGGAGTGAAGCCGGCGAAGCAACGGCGGATGAGCAATGGAGAAGCTGAGCCCGGTTTTGCTAACCCGGCTGGAATTCGGAAAATGATCAGTAAGATTCTAATTTTCAGTCTACTTTATAGATTTTTCTAAATGTAAACTAAAATAACCATTTCATTCTTTCATTTTAAATTTTTGACTTCCACAGAGCTCAAACATCTTAAGATGGCAATGGACGACAGTACTGTGGCTAACTTGACGGACTCCTGCATTTACAATGGATTCATTCACATGCCCGAATTGAGGACGTTAGTCCTCTGTGAAGAACACCACGACAAGAGTACTGCTCAGAAGTTTAAGCTGTCCAAAAATAGCTTTAAAGGATTTGTGTGATCGCCGAAATCTACACTTGATGAGCACTCCGAAATATTATCGGAGCGTTGTTGAAGGTGATTGCTGCTCAACTGGAAAACGGAAAATCTGAAATGTGACGACTAGCCGAGAGCGGGAGGTACCTATTACAGTTTCGTATAATATGTCAATTCCAGTCTTTAGTTTCAAAATTATTACCGTAATTTAATATAATTGACTTCTGAAAAATAATAAAATTAATGTACAGTTTCCGAAAGACGCTCAGGATTTCGCGATTATCAATTTTGTAATAGTCGAAACTGATCTAATACTAGACATTTATATGGGTAGTTAGTTTGCATTCCAAATAGTATAATGCCTGCATTAATTTTTAGACTTTATCTGCTTAAGTAACAGAAAAAACGTTTAATTTATTTCATAAAAACGTAGACTAATTTTAGAGAACAGGTTTGGAATGTATGAAACCATATAATAGCTCATGAGCTAGTCATGATCTTGATTAGTGACGCCAAATGCCGCCGCCACGCGTCACAAAAAAGCAATTCCTAATAGCATGAGCACACGAAAAAATGTGCCAGCACACAAAAAATGTGTTAAAAACACGCAAAATGTGGAAATGTGCTAAAGCCTCAAAAAATGTGAAAAAATGTGTTTGTAAACCTGGTTTTTCGGAACCTCCAGGTCATGATTCGGATAGATCCGAAGTTTCGCCGCGCTATTCCAGCAGGGAAAAAAAGTGTATTTACACACACTTCCGCCCTCTGTTGATTAGTGACGCCAAATGCCGCCGCCACGCGTCACAAAAAAGCGTAATTCCTAATAGCAAATCAACAACAATTTTAGGCAACTCTAGCCACTAATGATAAGATAATTATGTTATGTATTATCGGCAATTTAGGATCGTGAATCATTAGCATCTCAAACTCAAGGTTCCTTGCGCAGGTTTTAATTCACATCTACGTGTAGGTAGCTTCGAAGACACTAAGGATCTTTAAGAAATCACGTATCCCTAAATAAGTGAACGGTCGACATTGGACACCTACGTAATTCCCACAATGACAATTTTTTGGGAAATCCCAGCCGGAAGGAAGAAAGGAAGTCATCAAATATTCAGGTACTTCCCATGGACACACACGCTCACTAAAAAACAATAGAATATCATTGAAGTTGATTGGCATTTTGGCACTGGCTTACTGAGGTTAGGAATGACGAGTATAAAAATGGTACCTACCC
This sequence comes from Ceratophysella communis, assembly GCA_009869905.1. Classification (NCBI taxonomy): domain Eukaryota; kingdom Metazoa; phylum Arthropoda; class Collembola; order Poduromorpha; family Hypogastruridae; genus Ceratophysella; species Ceratophysella communis. The sequence continues at coordinate 7,905 of VNWX01002800.1, read as the reverse complement.
AGTATATAATACATAATTCAAACCACAAATGCTGCAGTTTGCTGCCTTATGTAATAATGTAAATAATGCCAAGACGTAAACAAGGATTAAATTGTTTTCATTTAAGGTACCTAGTGGAGGCCTCAGACACGGACGGTATCTAAAATCTAAAGCAATTAAGAAGAGCCAATTTCCGTTGTCCAAGATTCAATGAGGAAGTTATATGGATATCTATGTGGTGGTCCTGAGCTCGTAAAATTTTTAAAAATTTGGATAGCACGCTTCATAGCTTTATTATGCAGAAAAGGCTAACTTATACATAGCATCATTCTATGTAAGTTGGTTAACAAAACACAACCGCGTGTTTGCTTTAAATTCAGATTCGAGCAATCTTAGGCAGTTTTTGGCTCTATTCGACTTAATGTAATGGGCTGTTAAAATATTAGCGACGATGGAACATTGAATCGTCCATAAATAACACAAAAACTGGAGATGAGCTAAAACAACTATTTTGATCATAGTTTTTGGCTCTATTCGACTTAATGTAATGGGCTGTTAAAATATTAGCGACGATGGAACATTGAATCGTCCATAAATAACACAAAAACTGGAGATGAGCTAAAACAACTATTTTGATTAATTCAAGCAGCCTGTGTCGCCGACATACTTAAGCCATAAATCATGCTGCCAAAGTACCTTAAAACTGCTAATCAAAGTCAACCTTAGTAAATTTCGAGCCTAAGCCACACAGCACATGCTTAACCTCACCTCACATTAAAATCGAAAGTAAATAGATTTATGACGAACTTGATCTTGAAATGCTAATACCTTGCACTTCTTACGTGTACCTGAGACAACTTATTCTACGAAACCGGTTCCCATCCCCAGCCCATTTGTTTTGCATACCTTATACATACACGAATAAGCTATTTAAATCGCATCCCATCCATCTGCAAAATCCAAACCACAAGCCAAGACATATTAGCAAATTTGGTGGTCGTGGATCGTGCGGACGTTAAAATACTTAATGAGCTTGTATTACGTAGTAGTCCAGCCCAGGCTCAGGATACGACGAGTTCAGTGCATGTGTGAATATTTAACCTTCAGTTTCAGCTTTAGCTCATTATCACGATATCTCCAAGAAATTTTTAGCTTTTATCCCCTAACCAAAATCAAAGATACCCTGACGTCATGGCGAGTCATCAATGTCCAAGAATCCCAGTTTTCACAGTAAACCGGAATCGTCGCTTCTTCTTGGTCGGCGTATAAATACGAAGTGGATGCTTGTCCAGCAAGTCAGTTCAAGTTGAAAGCTCATTTGGTTACTAACCAGTATTTCAGTCGAATTTCAAAATGGTTTCCAAAGCTCTTGCGCTCCTCGTGGCACTCTGCCTAGTCGCTCTTGCAGTAGCATACCCTGGTAAGTTGATCATTGATAATACAACCTTAATTCTGTTATAGCACTCTTATGTTGCGTATTATAATTCGAGTTTAGCCCATACTTAATTGGACAGCATCTTAACCTAAATATATTTTTCTTCTGTCCACTAGAACCCCAATATTACGGCGGTGGCGGTCGAGGAGGTCATAGAGGCCGACACTTTGGCGGCGGTGGTGGCTATGGTGGATATCCAGGTGGCGGATATGGCGGTGGCCGATACCCGGGTGGTGGAGGATATGGTGGCTACCCAGGCGGCGGATATGGCGGTTATCCAGGCGGCGGATATGGCGGTGGTCGATACCCCGGCGGAGGATACGGAGGTTACCCAGGTGGCGGCGGTTACGGAGGTGGTCAGAGCAATGCTCAGTCATCTGCCAACGCTCAGAGCTACAACGCTAATCTCGGATTCGGTCCATTCAGCGGCGGCATTTCAGCCTCATCTGCTCAAGCTTCAGCCCAAGCTGGTAGCGGCGGATTTGGAAAATAAGCCATTATTTAAGCACTGTAATTTGAATTTAACTGTACAAACTGCCCTCTGACAGACATAATCCTTACTTAATTTAATCGTTAATTTTGTTTACTTGCTTCCTACTTTAAGAATCTTCTATTGATACTTATTGACGTGAAATTTATTGGTTTTATACATACTTAACGTGTAGGGGGATTTAGTGACTGAAGGACTCATAATTTATGCTACTTGTAACATGAGCTGTATTTCATGTATTTGTTTGTGATATTATTAAATTGTTTTGAAATAAAAATACAATTCAAAAAAAAATTATTTGATCCAGAAACCAAAATTTGTTGCCGTTTTTCGCTGAGCTAAGCATAATATATTTACTAACGCTCGTAGGATTCTAAATTCTGCCTGAAAAAGCTAGCACAACAGTGAGGCAACGACAAATGGCGGGAGACAAGAAAAAACGCGTAGATTGGCTAGCGCGCAGATTCGATTTCGAAACGGTTTGTGTCGCGAGATTGAATTTTGGATTTTCAGAGAAAAACTGAATTTCGGCATAATAATGGGAGCTCGTCGATACCTAAGAAAATTATTTCGTCTTTTTTCAACTCGTGGTCAAATTCTGGCGGCAGCGTTACTGACCCTTGTTATATTGTACTTCGGCACAAATAAGCTTGAAACGCCGCCGGAAGCATTTACAATTAGTAAGCCTGAGAATTCAAGATAAGATTTTAATTTTGCAATTTCTATTACATTTCTCATCAAAGTTCTAAAATAGCTCGTTACAATTTCAGAGCCTCCAATATGGATGACTGAAGAAGATCAAGAAACTATCTGTCGAATTCCATCAATTAATCCGTTTGATAAACAAGCCCTTGAGTTGATTTATTCCGAAAACCCAGATCTAAAGCCACCTCCATGTCTGAATCAAACACGAAAATTTATTTCGAATTTGCAAAGCTCATTAATTCGAATTGAAACAAGCTCGCCGTTTTGGAAAGGCGTTGAATGCTGTTATTCGAGGTCAATGCAATACCGGGGATTTACCGACAGGTGGTTGACATATAATTGGCTAGATTGTTACAGAAATCTTTTCACTCACACCTTGAGCCTGACCTCACTTTTCTGACAGTCAAATTGGCCGTTGACAAATAACAACGTAAATCGTTTTACAGGCCGAGAACATCTGACAATTGTATTTCAATTCCAATGAACGAAATGAACACCAGAATCAGCATTCCTTCACGTTTTTCAAATATTCGTGTCACTTGCAAGAGAAACATGAGCATTGTCTACGAAGATAGCTTCAGTTTCTTCCGAAGAAGAAGACGTCTCGAAAAGGCGTTGGATTTAAACATTGATCATACCGAGCCCGATCGACCAAACATAATTTACCTCGGAATCGACGGAGTATCAATGAGAAATTTCCAGAGATTCCTACCAATCACGCATGCGTTTCTGATGAAGAATCTCTCAGCCATTGAATTCATAGGACTGAACAAAGTCGGACGTGGAACCGTAGAAAACCAGATACCACTGTTGACCGGCTGTGCAGTAACACCGAATGAAGAAGTGATTTATCCCAAAGATGTAACCAAAGACTGTACGCCAATCTGGGAACTATTTTCAACGAAGGGCTACCGGTCAATTCATACTGCAGACTTGCTCTGGCTGTATATGTACAGAATAATGCGACGAAATCCGCTTGCAGGTGGATATCGGAAACACAATACGACTTATGACAATATCCGACATTTGGCCGCACTTCATAACCGTAGTGACAATGAATTAAAGAAGTTAGGTTGCTACAATTATCAATTTGCAGCGAATGTCATTACGGAGAAAGTCATTGAAGTGGCTTCGAAATTTCCCCTCAAAACACCTTATTTCCATTATATATGGTCAGCTTTGGTAACCCATGATTACATGGTCGCTGCTAAGTATCTGGATGAACCTTACTACAAATTGATGATTGCATTGACAAAGCACGGGTTTCTTCAAAACGCAGTACTAATCGTCAATTCAGACCACGGGCTCATCACCTCAAAATATTCCAGAACAAGAGAAGGTTTAATTGAAGCTCGACAACCCTTGCTGTACATGGTATTTCCGGAATGGTTTAAGGCCAAGTATTCTGAGGCATACCGAAATCTGCAAGCGAATTCAGAGGTCCTGATAACTCCATTCGACCTGCATCAGACGCTAAAAGACCTTTCCAGTTTGAAGAGCATCACGGATGCAGCGATCCAACGCCGGTCAGAGTCACCGGTAGAGATCATGGAGGCCTTCGGAATCAGCCTGTTTCTGCCCATACCATCCCGAAGCTGCAAGGCGGCTCATATACCATTCGGTTACTGTTCCTGTACCCCATGGGATAATTCTACCTCAGTGAAGCTGACTGACCCTATTGTAACCCTGGCGGTGAGCAAAGCCCTGGATGCAATGAATACGGAATTGAAATTCAGTACCAAAGGAAAATGCCGCAACCTGGATTTATGGAGAATTATTGATGGGAAGCGGACTGCAGATCTGAAAACAGGACATAGTTTATACAGTATCAGATTTCAAACACTGCCCGGTGAAGGCATATTTAATGCTTTAATTGAAGCTGTTCCCGAGGATGACCCAAATAGGATCACGTTTCGAATTATTGGAACAATTGAAAGACAGAATTTATACGGGAGTCAAAGTGATTGTTTGAAGGAGAACACCGGATGGGCACGGAGTGCTTGTTATTGTACAAATCATAAGGTAAAATATTGGTAGCATGAATTAAAAGCGTTTTTTTTGTAAACTTAAGCTGTCTAGTGGTGTAAAATTTTGGAATTTTTTTTTATCATACATGTTATATAAGGCTTTCCTACGAAAATATTTTCAAAAAAAAGCTATTTTGTGCATGCATCTAACCTTTGCAAGAGAATCTATCAGGTTTAGCCAATTGAAAATATGTTCTTATGTCATTTATCCGTTTATGATACGCGTATTTAATTTAGCCGTACACGACGGCGACGGAAAGCAGGTAGCAACGAGCGTTGGTGTGGTTGGCGTTGACCGAGAACGCTAAATGGCGGGATATAAGCTGAGGTTGGCGCTAAATTCAATTTTTTAAATTCCGAAACGATTCTTTATTGTTCGTCGCTATCGGCGAGTTCGATTCTCTGAATCTGGAATTCTTGACTTTCGGTATAATCATGTGGACATGTCGCTGTCTCGCAAGATTAGTTCTTCGTTCTTCATATCGTTCGCGATTTCTGGCTCTAGTTGTATTGACCCTTGTAATGTTGACCTTTGCTATAACTAAACTTCAAAATCAAACTCCTGAAGCATTCAGTAAGTCAAATAAAAAACCTTACTATTGTATGTATTGGAATAATATTTTTCATTTACAAAAACAAAGCATATCGGTCTAATACAACGCTGCTCTAATCTTTCAGAACCTCCAATATGGATGACTAAAGAAGAGCAAGAACAAATCTGCCAAATTCCATCAATTGATCCATTTGATAAACAAGCCCTTGATTTGATTTATTCCGAAAACCCAGATCTAAAAGCACCTCCATGTCTCAATAAAACAAGAAGATTTGTTTCAGATTCTGCGAAGCTCGTTAGTTCGACTCAATACCACTTCGTATTTTTGGAAAAATGTTAGCTGCTGTTATTTTGAGTCCGTGCAGAAAAAGAAACACAAGAAACCTGACAAGTAAACATTTTTTTGCTTTTTCTTAGCACTTTGGTTGGCTAGTTACAACATAATTTGGCCTAAATAAGGTAACGGTTTTGCGGGATAGGTTGAAATTGAAATAAACCTGATTACATTTTTTCTAGGTTAAAACCACGTGACAATTGTACCTCAATTGCAATGACTGAGACAAGCAACAGAACCGTCATCCCTGCAAGCATTTCAAATATTTGTGTCATTTGCAAGAGAAACAAAAGCAAAGTCTATGAAGATTGCTTCAGTTTCCTCCGAAGACAACGACGTCTCGAACAGTTATTAGATTTGAAAATTGACCCAACCGAACCAGATCGACCAAACATCATTTACCTCGGACTCGACGGAGTATCGATGAGAAACTTCCAGAGATTCCTACCAAAAACCCATAAATTTCTAATGAAGAATCTCTTCGCCATTGAATTCACAGGATTGAACAAAGTTGGGCGTGGAACCGCAGAAAACCTGACACCAGTGTTGACCGGCTGTGCAGTAACTCCGAATGAAGAAGTGGTATACCCCACAGACGTTACCAAAGATTGCACTCCAATTTGGGAGCTATTTTCGACCAAGGGCTACCGGTCAATTCATACTATCGACCATTACTGGCCTTACATCTACATGTTAAAGCGGCATAAAAGTGCATCTCAAAAGCACAGTGCGACTTATGACAATCTCCAGCATTTGGCCGTACTTAATGAACGTGGTGGCAATGAATTTAAAAGTGTAGGCTGTTTCAAGCATCAGTTTGCCCCGGAAGTCTTAAAAGAAAAGATTCTTGAAGTGGCTTCAAAATTTCATCGAAAGACGCCGTATTTCCATTTCATATGGTCCACTATAGTCAGCCAGGATTATATAGTTGGACCTAAATACCTGGATGCACCCTTCTATAAATTAATGGTTACATTGAAAAAGCACACTTTTCTCAAGAATTCAGTACTCATCGTCAATTCAGATCACGGGCTTATCACCTCAAAGTATTCCAGAACAAGAGAAGGTTTGATTGAAGCTCGGCAGCCCCTGCTGTACATAGTATTTCCAAAATGGTTTAAGGTCAAGTATTCAGAGGCGTACCGAAATCTCCAAGCAAACTCGAAGGTCTTGATTACGCCTTTTGACCTGCACCAGACCCTGAAAGACCTTTCGAGCTTTAAGAGTATCGCAAACGCAATGGTCAAAACCCGGTCACAGTCACCCCCGGTAGAGAGCAACGAAGCCTTTGGTATCAGCCTCTTTCTGCCCATACCCCCCCGAAGCTGCAAGACGGCTCATGTACCATTCAGCCATTGCTCCTGTACGCCTTGGGATAATTCCAGCTCAATGAATCTCACTGACCCGACGTTGACCCTAGCAGTGAGCCAGGCGCTGGATACAATGAACACTGAATTGAAAACCAGTAACTGTTCGAAGGGAAAGTGCCGTAATTTGGATTTATGGAAAATTATTGATGGGAAGCGGACTACAGACAAAAATACAGGAAGGAGTTTATACAATATCAGGTTTCAAACGCTGCCCGGTGAAGGCATATTTAATGCTTTAATCGAAGCCGTAGGACTGGCTAATGTCACATTTAGCGTTATTGGTACAATTGAACGACAGAATTTATACGGGAGTCAAAGTAATTGTTTGAAGGAGTCTACCGGGTGGGCACGAAGTGCTTGTTATTGTATAAATCATAAGTCAAAATATTGGTAAGTAGTCGTAAATAAACAAGTTTATTATTGATAAATCGCTGCTTTAGCTTTCGCCTTTTTCTGCTAGAACTTTTACCCATTCGTGCCTGCGCCACAATTTTTGTTGAAAATCATAGTTTAACCGGACAAATCGATCGTGTCGTTTCCATTTCAGTATAGGCTATTTTTAGGTCAGGTTAGGAAAGATTTTTTAAAAAATTCAAACAAAGGGCAACTTTGGAATTAGCAAAAGTTATGTTCCATAAGGATGTAATACGATTTTGAGTTTTAGCCTACTGTGACAAGGAAAATTATTGATTAAACGATAGTCCAAAATTGTAATACAGCCTTAAGCGAGGTGGCGTACGTCCGTCATCCGTCCCGAACCCGAAGGCAAACCCGTTCCTAGGCTTAGGCTACATCATACACTAGCCATGCCTATCTACACTGGACAACTAAGCCCCTCCTCCCTCGCTGCCTCAACTCGACTCTAACGGATTGGCCAGCTGCCAACTCAACTCTCACGGATTGCTCGCTGGCCAGGTTTTCCTGCCCAGACGGGAGAATCTAGCCAATGCGTGAGACCGGAGTTGGAGGAGGGACTTAGTTGTCCTGTGTATATAGGCATGGCTAGTGTATG
>VNWX01002799.1:0-11360 GCA_009869905.1 Ceratophysella communis | reverse complement strand
CGCGATTTATGTTTGCGGATGTATAAAAAGAATTGCCGAAAACTTTATATTAAAAATTCGCAGATCCAGACTAGCCGATTTGCAACTAAAAGCTAGAAAGCTTGAAAAAATTGAAAATCAAGCTCGAAAAAATTACCAAGAAGGCCTTGAGGTAAGCACAGTTACTCTAATTTGTTTTTGTTAAACGTTCGTTTACCGTCGGAAAAAGTTTGCATTTTTACTATACACATGATTTCTAACAAAACGCAATTATATATAATCCGAAATATCAAAAAATTACAGCAGTTATGTGCATCAAATATGTATAGCGCCAGACAATATGTAATTATAATGGTAAACAATAGCAAGCCATTTACTTGCAAGTGATCTATGCAAAGTGACAGTAAATGGCGTTATCAACTTTTATATCTAAGTGTCATCAGAGCTTGCCTAGCCCAATGTCATTAGAGAATTTTAATTTTGTTTCTGATTTGAAATGGATGATTTAAAAAAAATTAACCCCTCATCCTTATCAGCCATGATAGTTCGAATCCCAGATAATTATATTCGAATTAAATATAAATCACATAAATTTAATCTATTTGAAAATAACCATGTAAAACTTCAATCAGCAGTTAGTTAACGAGCTAGCGGAATATATTATGGGAAACTGAATATAGAAAATGCAAGTTTTAAATCATAATTCCACAGTTTTTAGGTATTTTAAAAAATTTGTCCACAGGTCCGAGTTATCAAAAACAAAGCAAGAGGAGTTTTTGCGAAACGAAAATTTAAGTTGAACGACTATGTTTGCGTTTACCCTGGAAATCTTTTACCAAGTAAAAAGGCGAAGGCACTCGAGCGTGAATACTCAGAAGTTGGAAAAGGAATTTCAGCCTGCTACATGTTTTTCTTTGAATTTAAATCGGAAAAATTATGATAATCTATTTGTCTTGCAATATTTTAGATACTAGTTTGTTTTCTAATTGCTATAGTAACCCATGCTCTCATGTTGGCCATTAACCTGGCATTTGTCAATTTCAAATTTCCGATCTATGCCTGGAATGTTATCCATTTTTTGCTACAAGCATAATTTAGAATTTGCCTAGTGTTAACCAATATGGGCAACAGATGACAAGGGCGTTTCTTCATTTAAATTCCTTAAATGCTGTAAACTTTACAGCAACTTGCCAGTTCAAAAGTTTGCTAGATTTTCCTTGAGGTTTAAATTTGTATATTTTGCAGTTTCGACGCTACAGAGGAAACCGGTGAAATTGGACGATTGCTCAACCACTCGAAGACCGCAGCAAACATAATTCCGAAGGTTATGGATATAGACGGGCAACCGAAAATTGTTTTCTTCGCTTCTCGAATTATCGAGCGGGGTGAAGAATTGGTTTACGATTATGGAGAAAAACGAAATGAAGCAAAACTTAATTTTGCCTTGGCTATAAAGAAAAGTGCATACTTTATACGCATATATTGTGTGTCATTGTCGTCGTGCTATACTTTACCTTGGCAAACTAATTTACTTTTCCGACGGTGTATACTCTATATCTAACCCTAAACACATGCAAATAAAGTAACATAGAGTTCAGAAATTCATCAGCAGAAGGTTCAGTTTTTGCCTGTTAGCTATTTTAGCCGTCATAGAATTCAGCCGGGGAGGACTCTTCACTAAAAATTAAAACGGTTCGATAATTTCTTGTCTCTTTTCCTTCCTACTAAGGCTTTGCAACAAATTATCAGTTGCTTTCACTGGGATCTTCGACACTGCTTTGTACCATATACGAACAAAGTAAAAAAATTATATAAGTTAGTAACGCCCTCTCATATGGTCATGTAAGCTAAGGCAGGCTAATGCTGAAATGCTTAAAAATTCTTGGTAAGTTTGTTTTGATTGTTGACCACTTGATTTCGATTTTTGAAATTAGCTTTGAAACCTAACCTAACCTGATTGTGACATGGTTCGTATCAACTTTACATTGCTCAAATTAAAGCCGCACGCTTTACGTCTGCTCCTAATTGTTTGGGGTAAACTTGCGCATTACGGCTTGAGTAATCAGGTTACTTATATACATTATTTGCAGTTTTTAGTCTCTTCAGCCTGGCTTAGTATTGCAAAGAAACCGCGTATGTGTTCCGCTAACGCTGCGAGTCTATGAATATTCTGGTACACTAACTATGACCTTCTAGGTTTCTGATTCCTCAGATCTTCGTCTAGTTACGAGATTAGCAATAGTGATCCTGTTTGATTAAAACAACTTGTCCGCAGTGTTTAAAACTTTAGTTATCAAAATCTGGTTAGTGTTGTTAGCTGGTTTGCCTGCGTCTAAAACCGTGAGAAACCATCGACTTTAAAGTGATTCCCTATATGAGAGTTACATAGTGCTTAGAGATAATCAAATGGCTTTCAGGCTGGCCCGACAAATTCGGGCCTGAAAACAATATTTTCTTGAAACAAAATTGTATTACCTATTCAATATGCAGCTTCTGAAATAAAACTGACATCAATTCATTTAATTATACTACTTAATTCAAGAACAATATCATTTGCTAGTAGAGTGGACATTTGTGTCAGATATACTAAAACTAGCAGCTACTGAAAATGGTGGACAATGCAATGAGCTTCATAACTATTAGAAACTAGGAAAAATTAATTAACAAAGGCTATAGCAAAATGTTCTAAACTTATCGACAGAGATATCTAAATGCATCTAGGTACTCTTAACCATTTATCAAATCACGCTTAGAATAGTATAATATTAAGGTAAAAAACCTAAAACGAACTTGTATGACCTTTTGCTGCTCGTTTTCGCTTAAGCCCGATTCGGTTCGAGGTTGAGACTTCTTGAGAGTCGACTGTATTTGCATGATCAATCCCTGGATTTTGCTGGGACATATCTGAGTTACGCTCCGCAAGTTCGATGTGGCTGGCCTGGAGCTTTTTGCGGATTCGTGTCGATTTCCTCGCCCGAAACTTAATCGGCTTTCTTAAAGTTGACACTAGAATGAGTTAAAATGCGCATTATCTACTTAAACTGATGTGTTCGAACGATATGGCTTAGTTTGAAAGAGTCGATTTTCATGGTTTTAGGATAAATACACACTGAGAATAGAAAGTACTGTTACCGGAGTTATTGTTTAGTCTCTTCCATTCCTTTATTATCATTGGCATTTTGCTATCAAATAATTGTTCCAATGTTTTACTCATGATATGAAGCTGTTGGAAATAATACGCCATTTAAAACCTATACATATGCCCATTTAAAAAAAATTATAACAATTACGTCTGGATTCCTATCCTTGTTGTACTGCGTGCTGTTAGAAAAAATTTGCTGGACGTCCTTGGAAAATTCAAGCGGGTCCACGTAGTTTCCGCCCAGGAGGTCTTCCTTGATGCTTTGCAGGTCCATGGGGCTACTCACGATTTGAAAATATTCTGGTTGTTCGACGGGGTTTACTGGCTGCTGGAATGCCTGTCCACATGGGTCGTTCCACATCTCTTCGAGAACTTCAAGACACGCTTCGTTCCAGAGTTTGGTAGTAACAACCTCCATCGCTGAGCGTTTGCTCTGCTTAAAATTTAAACAGGAAATGTTAGTTGTGTAGAGATTTACAAATCGAAGTGCCTTCAAGCTAACAAATACTAACTGTAATTTACCACAGTAGAAGAAACTGCAGTATTTTTAGTAGGTTTTTTGGAGGGTCCACTTTTAGTGCATTGTTGAGGGAGCTTTTGAATTTCATTATGTTTCCAATCAAATGTTTTATCAAGATGTCGGTAGGCCGCCGGAAGATCTGTAATCTTGTCCTGTCTGCAACATAAATCATAATATAGGATTGATATTATAACTCGCCAAGTTCTACTAAACTCGCCTTTAGTCATTGTACTTTGGGCAACATTATTTAGCACTGGAAAACTTACACGATAAGTTTGCATAATTCGCAGATGATTCTTGACTTTTTGACGATGTCGGATCCCGGGGAATAAAACGACTCGGCGTTTAATTGCAACTGTTGAAGGTCAAAGTATAAAGCTTCGATCCTACGATAGAAGCGACAATCGAGTCTAGACTTGATCAACGACAAGTCCACGGGGTAGTGAATCCTGATTCTGTAGTCTGGGCACAGACTAAGGTCGACTGGAGCTAAAAAAGGCTCGGCAGCGCTCAACAACATAACGTCCGTCACGCCGCGAGAAATTCGATTGCACTCAGCCTCCTGGTACCCGTACGGTGGCCAGTCCAATGCGTTGCATTCGTAGAGCCTGGAGCGAATTTCCATCTCCGTGGCAGCCACTCCGTTGCTGGTTTCCACTTCTGAAACCCCTACAAAAGTAAATATTGAACCGGAGTATTATTATGTATAAAGCAAATCGCTTTTCCTAATATCAGGGTAGTGAGCCTACCATTGCAGTCCGCAATTTTTTCAATATCCCAGGGGCTAAGTTTATTCTCAACGCCATTGGTCAATAACGTTTTAAGTGAATGAAACTTTGAAAGCGGAAAATTTAGGCTGAATGCTCCAATAGCTTGAATAACTCCGTTCACCCAACATTCATTTCTTATACACCGGAACCTGAAATATGGCGAAATGACCCATGTAAGTTGTGAATCAGAGAGTACCTAAATAATTTGAACCCTACCGATCGCCGATGTTCCAGGTTGGTTCCATAGATTTGTCATAGACATGACGTGGCACAAGGAAGTCAGGCACTTCCGGTACATTGCTGTAGCAAACNACCCTACCGATCGCCGATGTTCCAGGTTGGTTCCATAGATTTGTCATAGACATGACGTGGCACAAGGAAGTCAGGCACTTCCGGTACATTGCTGTAGCAAACGTTGATGACTTCGGAATTCAATTCGTTGCTTTGCCAGTCTTGAAGTAAGAGCTCAATTACAACGAACACTGACGGGTAGTTTTGGAATTTCATATTATTAACCCGAACTGGTACTTCATCCTGCGCGGAAACGCAAAAATCCGGTCAACGCAATTCTTTGCTTATAAATTAAAACAAGTATTCTCAAAAAATTTCCCAGGTTTACCTCCGAACTGGATTTCCAGTTATGACACAGGACGTACCGGGAACTCAGTTTAAACAGTCCCGTCGCTCTAATATGTTCGACGTACCTTTGATACCCTTGTCTGTGAATGAAATTAATTATTTTTTAGGCCTAAACCTATATTTGTCAAGTAATTATAACACCATTTGTACTGAAATTGCTCACCTAATTAAAACAAGTGCGTCCCCGAGTTGTGGAACAAAAGGCCCTTTAAGTTGAGTCTCAGAAAGATGCCAATCAGGGAGTGCAGGACGAACGGTAACGCAGCGAGGGATTTTAGCCTAGTGGAGCAAACAAGAAAAAACTCTACAAAAGAATCTGGCATTGATACATCATAAATATTATTCCACTTACGGTTCGCCTGTTCCTTAGTTTGGTAATTCCGGCTTTCTTAAAAGCAACCGCTGAGTTGTCATGTACTTCTAGAGATTCAGGGCCACTATCTTCAGGTATTGGTATCTTGATGAGTTTCGATCTTGTTTGCCTTTTGCGGACACTTGTTGCAGTCACGTCGTTTTTAAGTCGTTCTCGGAGAGATCCCAGTACGACGCCTCCGTCCAGGCTGGAATCCGTATCAGATTCTGACGATTCAGACAAGGAGTTGGGGTTGAACTCCGGCTCAGTTGGAGGCTCAGATATTTGCTCTCTGAAATACTTAGAGAAGGAACAACAATTACTCTCTTTGCATATATTGGTTCCAAACAACTAATGTATATATACAAATATATATGCCTACGCCTTTAAAATCCAATTGCTTCTGACGTCGGAAAGAATAACGAGCTTCTCCTGGGCCGCGTGAGGCATTCTCTGGGGAGTTGCGATGGGTTGATTCGTGAGGCGAATCAGGACTAGAATTCGATGAGGCGGGCTGTTCCTGCCGGCAAACGTCAACACCTATGCTCGGGAAATATGAATTATCATTTTGCAACTGTTCTGCTTGCGCATCCATCTGTCTGTCCTTATTCACAAAGTCTAAACTAAAATCTGGCCGTCTGTGCTTCTGTGCTTCAAATTCACAATTCTCCTCGTCCATATAGGCAAAGCGGCGTTGCTCCGACTCTGAAAAAAGCCTTGGTGCGAAAGGCAGTACTAGGCTGTGGATTATGTTACAAGAACTGAGACAGATATCCATTAGCTGAGATTCGAGAAGATTTTCCCTTCCCGGAACAAGTCGCTGCATCTTCATGGGGTACCTGTATTAAAACCTTAGTGCTTTTAGGCTCATCTGATCTACAGTAAGGGTTATTACGTTAAATACCACGTACGTTTCTCCTGCCTTGTTGATCAAAAGTGGTGGCGGCAAAAGATGTGGGGCTATTTGCGTTCTCTCATCGAGCACTGTTCCCGTGATTGCATCAGTTGTCAAAGACCTGTAAAAAATTCACATTTTTTAGAATTTGACTCAATAAGCAGGTTTTTTCAGAGCAGCGACTGCATTTATTACATGGGAATCTGCTTTTCTTTTTAGCCCTGGATTTGATATAAGCATATATTAATCGCACTTAAGAAGGATGACTTTATATGAAAGCATACAGTGCAAATTTCCCCCAAGTGTACTAAAAGATTTTTTAAAAAAATTTATTGAATTTTCCTTGTTATGGAATAGCTAAATCAACCCGTTAAAAAAATTACAACAAATAATACACAATTTCAAATTTTAAATTCTGCCTAAACGATAAGGGGTGTAACTGTGCTTTATTTCCGTCACGCAATGAAGTTAGCATATTAGGTGGAACGATGAAATTGGCTGTCTGTTAGAGCTTCTGCTATCACTGAACAATAAACCTAATTTAAAGATAAACTAAATTTCTAATTTCCTTATTTTATCCAGCAAAAAATTCTCTTTTCGACACTGAAATTTAACTGCAATTTATATGAAGTCCCATACATTTAGAATGTTTTTACGGAAATGTCTTCACTTTTTTAAAAACTCCACAACATTTTTATATATATGCATACACGAAACGCATACCTGGATTTTAATTGATCTCGATTCAATTACAATTATGAATTATACGTCTTGCAGCTTTAAAATTTATTTGCGGCTTTAAAAGGTATTAAAATTTTCCTATTGGGTGGCCCGAAAATTTCGGGTCAGGAGTTTAACATGTTAGTAAACCCGAACTTTTCGGGTCAAATACCTTTTTGAATCCGGCCCGAACAGTTCGGGTCCCGCGGATGGGCTGCTTTAGATTACTATGTGAACTGCCTGGTAAGGGTAAGCAATAAATTTAACAAGCCGTGTCGATTCCCTGCAACTGGTTTACCAAGTAAATAGTTTGTTAATAAGTTGTTAATAATATGCAAGTACAATTACTATACTACGGAATAAGACTACAAACAATAACTAGTAAAAATGCTCAGGAAATTATTTTTTAGATTACCAAGTAAATAGTTTGTTAATAAGTTGTTAATAATATGCAAGTACAATTACTATACTACGGAATAAGACTACAAACAATAACTAGTAAAAATGCTCAGGAAATTATTTTTTTTAGATAATTTAGGTAAAACTCTACGGATTTTATTCTTACGGAACTTACCAGTAGTCCGTGTGAAAAAACATTTCCCTTGGTAGATGCTCAAATCGGCGAGGGTGGCCATCCATTGAAAATATTATTAAATGGCCATACTCATCCGTAGCTGCTAATGTTAACCCATCTGGTGACCACTTCGAATCCAATATTTTCAACTCACGTCCATTAAAGGGAAGCTGATTTTCATACGTGAACAACTTGGTGGCGGTCGTTGTATCAGGATCGTAAAGGAAGCCAATATCCCACAATATAATTTTTCCGTCATTAGCAGCGGTGCAAAGAACATTCGAATATATAGGATGCGGTGCGAGGACGAATACTTCCCCAGAATGAGCTTCTAAAACACGAACCAATCTTCGACTATCGCGTTCCCATACTACAACAAGATTGTTGGATGTTGAAGTGACGATAAGTGTGTCGTCGCAATTCCAGCACACGTTATTCACACGCACAGTACGCTGCAGGCGCTTTGTATCAGGTTTATTCAAAGCCTTTCTGTGGAAGACGTAAAAGAAGTAAGACGTTTAGTATAGGGTGATATTCAAGAACTAATTACACTGTAAAGTTCTGTTTTCTGATATATAAAAACTGCTTACGTAGAAGCAAAGTGAGAGCAAGCTATTTCCCGGAAATTCCAGTTGTTGTTTCCAAAGTGCCAAACAAGAACAGTTCCGTCTCTAGAACCGGAGAGAAAGCGCAGGCCCCTGTTCGCCCAAGCTATTGCATCAATTCTTCCACTATGGCACAGTTTTTCAAATATACGTTTTCGGGCCGTCTGTGTCCAGCATGTGAAAAACCCGCACATGCTTGTCAGCACTCCCCGTTGCCATAAATGCTCCACCGGTTGAGAACGAACAACAGCTGACCTGGACGGGTCCCGGACGTTCGGTTTCGTCTAGTAGCTGCAGCACTGGTCTAAAATAAACGGGAAATCATCATATTTTCGGCAGAAATAACTATTCAATAAGATAATAAATTTATAGGATTAAGTAAGATAGTTACTCAATTTTTATGTCAGATCTAATGTCGTCTTTGAAGGTCCAGAACGCAGTAGAACCATCCAGGTGGGTCGACGTTAAATAGCAAAATCCAGCTTGCGGTGGCAGTGGACAGAATAATACTGTTATCACTTTGGAAGCTTGTGACGGTAGGCTAATAACTTCTACGAGTTCGCCTGTTGCCAATAACCAGACGAAGATAAATCGACCACTACTTCCTGCTATAATAGTGTTGCTTTCGTTTTACAGCCAAGCCGGAGATTTCACCCGTACTACCCCGCAAAGTTGTTAGAAGACGCCCATTTGTCGCGCTCCAGATCTTGACCACCTTGTCATTAGCACCCTGCAAAATATTTAATTACGTTAGCAAAAGTGGATAGGAGCGCTCAATTAGCGAATAGTCACACGTTAGAGTGCAAATGCTTACAGTAAAAATGTACTTCCCTGTTCTGTCAAACATAATCGCATTTAACAGGACAAGGCTCATCTTGGAAAATGTCCCAATGTCCAATTATTCTGCCTGCTAAATCTAGTCTCTTGAACATGTGGCGTGGAAGGGAGGTACCACCTCCTAACTCTCGTTTGGAAAGCCATTTTGCTGTAAAACAAACCGAACGAGTAATAATAATTCAAAATCATATAATCATGCTATGTAAGCCCAATGAAGCTACTTGTAAGAGCTGTATTAGGCCAAATCTAAAACCACTGTTAAGGCTCACGTGTAACTGTGAAATTAAAGTTGGCTTTACTATCACGACCAGTCCCCCGGGATTTCAGGAACTGAACGGTGCCACCACACAATAGACTAGGCGGAAGCCTAAGATTTTGGCGTCCTTCTTTCAATTCCGGGTGTGTCAAAAGAAGTTTTTGTAAAATGTGCACTCAGATAGCCAGATCCTATATGCCCAAGTTGTCCTAAACTCTGCAAGTAAAGAGCAAACATTAGCAAAAAATCTAAAGTACAGTTTAAAATCAAAATCTAATAACTTGCGGTAATGAAATTCCTAATTTCGAAACTCTTGCAGTTAGGATCAAATTGCAATATCTGCCAAAGAAGCTGACCTTAAATCACAAAACATCTACGATTTTTTTTATTAAAATGCTTACCCACGCATTGAAACTTTGGACCACCGTCTCACCAGTAATAGGATTTCGACTTGTAGGGATGCTCTGTAATAAAACCAGCAAGAAATAGTCACATTGGTAAAGATAACCGACTCAATTTTAAGGACATGAATGCAGCGCAAGCACAAACGTATAAGAATTCTGGGTATTTGTATTACCAACAAGGGTTTGTTGCGCCAGGGATAGCTACAGATTCGGAATTGGGTGTTAAGAAGCGTTTACCTACCGCCATTCTGTTCTAACTGAAACACATCTATGAAATAATATAGCCTAAACTGCTAATGTATATTGCGGCGCGGCCCTTGAGTACACAAGCATTTGTCACGAGTCATAGCGGCGAAGTTCTTTTCCACTGAGTCAAACTTAAATAGGTGCCAACTTTTTGTCACTAATAATATATACGCTTTGCTTACCTGTCGTTTCTCCAGTTCGTTTTTAAAAACCTGCAAATACAACACTGATTCAATATCGTAGAGTAGAGTTATAAGTTAATTTATGTAGCGCAGACGCCTATCGCCATAGTTAAAAACTCACATTTGCAGCTTCCCCATACGACCCTTCAGCTAGAAATTTAAAGACCAAGAATTCCAATTGCGTGTCTAATTGGGTGGATCGACTGTCCAATAGGTGTTTGTGTCGAGAAACTTTTGGGTGTATGGAACGCGGAAGTTTTGACTCGCTGAAGATACGCTTTCCGGTATTTTCTACTGTTCTCTGAAAACTAGAAGGATTAGCTTCATCGCCGTTATATGAAGAATCCGTTGAAGGATAGCCTGCCATTACTGTGTCTCCAGGTTTCAACGTATACCAAATCACACCCTGAGTTCACAAAGAAAAGACAAAAATCATTACGTTTTTATGTTGATGTATGTCTTCAAATTTAGACCAAGTGCTATGAATTTTTTAGTCTGTGAAATTTCATTACAGAATGAGTACCTGTTTGATTTCGCAGGTAGATAACTTGTTTAGAATTCTGGTAAACACTGCACGGGCTTCGTCTATAAGCGTAAATAAGCAAAGTTGAGCTTACTGATTTAAATTTCAAAATTCAGCTGATATTTTAATTTTTATCTTGTGCAGCACAGTAAGCAAATATTATACAACTATATATAGCTCTATTTTACTAGAGGCTTACCTCTTATTGCTGGGTCGCAAAGTGGTTTCCGGAAGTAACTTAGAATTTCTTGGTTTTGAACACTACCTCCGTGTTGTTCAAAGTATCTCCTAACATCATACTCTGCAATAGGTACGAATTTAGTCCCCACAGTTTGATGCTTCATTTCTTGATTTGAGGCTATCGTTATCGCCGGATTATTATCCCCTATCGAAAATAAATTCATTCAATATAAGGCGTATGACTTACAGTAAGAACTATTGAGGCATCACAATTTTTTTTTTAATTTTCGGATTTAAAGTTTCTATGACTTTAACTAGCGTTTTATCCGATCTACGCTCAGGGGGATAGAAATACTGTTGAAAATAATCATATATTGTATAAGATTAGTATATACATTAACATTGAGACATCCGCCTGTATTGTATTGTGTGTAGTCTGACACAGCAGTCTCTGTATTATGTTTATTGGCACAGCAGCCTCTCTCCAACAGATAGGCACAGCAGCCAGCAGTCTCTCCTATAGTTAAGCACAGCAG
>VNWX01002798.1:0-11361 GCA_009869905.1 Ceratophysella communis | reverse complement strand
CTGAGTTTGTGCTGCCTTGAAATTTTGGTCATTGACATATTACAAGATCAGACTATCAGCTATCCCACCATATCTTTCTGAAACTGGGCTGTATTAATCGAATCCTAATTGTTATCGTAAAGTTCAGTTTGTCCTGTTTATCTCACACTACGTGATTTGAACGCACGATTCGTCCTGTTCGCTCGCGTCACTCTTAGGTAGGTACATTATTTTCTTATTTGACACCTGATGGAATTTCTTAGCTAAACCGCAGCGAAGCCTGTTGAAGCTAACATGTGCGGACAAAATTGGTAATTGGAACCATGTGAATCGGTTTAAATTTAGCATTGAGCATTAGATTAGATTGGCCTAATGTAGATTGCTCGACGTTTGACTTTGGACGACGTAATTCGGTGACATGTGTGCCTAATGCTCGTTAGACATGATACCCAGCACGGCAAATGATTGATAAGTATATGAAAAATACATTAGCCAAGTCTGTTGGGTACAAATTAGTTTAGGTCCGGTTACGTCCAATCCCAATCCCGTGTCAAGCCACACACGTTGTTAAAAATGGTTTAGAGCTTCGGAGCTAAATTTGTTCTATTTAAGTCGAAAGAGAAAGTCCTGTTTAATTTTTTTCTCCGTTGCGCTGTGTTCATGCTGAGTCATTGTCACCCATGCGGGTAGGGGTAGGACTGGGACTTTATGTTGAGAAGTAAGCATGAGCAGGTCTAGCGCCCGCCGGAGAAAGTGGAATTGAGCAGAGAGAGCGTTCCTCTGACTTACCGAGCTCAGAGCAAGAGCAACAGTTGTCGAGTCGCTTTCTCCGAAGAACATCAGGGTTCAAAAGAATTTTGGGAGGCAGGCAGAGCGAAGCAGACTAGACGCCAGGTCACTTTTTTTTTATTGTTGATTACATTATAGCTGGTTGGACCTAGGGGACTAGCCTCTCTGGAACACGGATATAATTGTTTACGAATCTGAGGTTTGACTCCCCGTCTCCGCTCCGCATTGCCCAGCTCTGATTTCCTGACAGATTTAATTTATTTCTTACAGAAATCTCGAGAGATTCCAGCGTGAGTCGTGTGGTCGTCAAGATGCCTTTGGCTCATCAGCTCGGTGTTCCTTGGGGAGACACCAAATGTCCGCCTCCCGACAATGCGGTAAGTTTTCTAAAATTACCTTATCGATTACCCGTTTCCTTGCTTGTGACATTTGAAAAAAGAGAACTGAAATTGAGTTCAAATTAAGATTTGCGGTAACCAAGTTTCCAAATGAAAAATGAGGCTAATTTTAATTCTATTTGAACTCCGTCTTTTTGTTGAATTTTAAAAACATCAATAATAAAAATTTATAAATGAAACCGGAATTTAATGTACAATTGTTTCGTGATTTCAGACAGAGGAAATGCTGGTAGATGACGGTGGTATTGAGGTAAGCACAGATTCGTTATCGTTACTAGTAATTCTCCTTCGTACGCAACATTTAGATATGAAACAAGAAAAAACTATAGCGGAGTAAAATTAAAGGTTTTCCAGAAGTTGAATCAAGTTTCAAGGTTTAATTTTCCGAATGCATGGAACAGCTTCCCTAAAAAGTCGATTGAAAAGTCGCCGGAAAGGACGGCTCTCAAAAAGCCGACTCAAAAAGGGCGACACAAAAAAGGCGCTTAATAAGACAGCAGACTTTACACGAAACTGGAAATCTGAAATTACACTACTTATTTTTAATTGCACTCCTCGTACTTCCTAACATTTATCTTATTACTTAACGGAAGCTGCTGAAGGTGCAGTGCCAGTCGCCGGCAGTATAAGTATACTGACGATGCCATATGCCATGCTAATAATTCAGATCGAATGTTGATCCAGAATTGTTTTGACTGGGAAGGTTGGGTTTTTCTCCCGTCCCAGGCCTTTCACTCAGGACTGTTGATTGCATAAAGTTTTGTTGGATTAAACAATATTGTAGTGGAACGATCGTAGTGTCATCAATTTCAGTGCAGCCTGTGTTCTTCTTGTTCGTTCATTGTTTTTACGATATATATGACAGAGCTTAGGCTTTTTGGCTGAAGACTGAAGTGAAGATAGAGTGGAGTTTCTTGTTAAAAGTTACGACCCGAGATCGAAAGTAGTGCTGAATAGTGCCAATAGCAAGTGATGTACATATATAGCGAAAGCTCATACCAAATTGTCTTCTCGGAGTACTTATCTCTAGTTTCGGGCTTCTGGCTGATTCAGCATTCATCAACTATTGATTTAGAGTACGAGGCTGCATGATGCTCTCCTACTCTCCTAGCGTGAGTCTAGGTCGGTTAGATAGTGAGTGAGCTCATTCGTAAGTGAAGTCTAATCGGAGCTCGTTTTTTGTGAAGTTTTTCGTTTACATTTTACAAGTTTTAAAATATGGAGATGAACAGGTGGAACAAGAAAGTTGACAAATGAATAAATAGTCACAATGTCTGCAATGCAATGAGTTAATAAGCCCGAGTCGGGCATAAGGCATGAATACAGAGAAAACCCATGATTCCATTTACGGACTCTCAAAGTTTACAATCAAGTTAGCTCACGCGTTGCACATACTAAATTTATCTCTCGTTCGGTTTAAATGCGTGCAGGTACGAGTGTACGAGTTACGTTTTACGTTGGTAGAGACATTTGCTCGTGGAAATTTTAGATTATAAATCCTAGAGTCTACCCCCAATGGCGGATTCCATTTCCGCAGACAGAATTCCGCTGAGAGCTGGTTTAATGGAATTAGGGCCTAAGCCGGAAAACAGAAAATTGGGAATTTGAGGACTTGGCAAATAACAGGGGAGTCTCAACTATTTTATCAGGCGAGTTTGCTTTCACTTTCTTTTGATTGACTGATTTTTATTGAGGGCAGACAGGACGTAGCAATTCCAGTGTGGTTTCACATAGCACGGAAAGTAAAGAAGAGTTGAAAGTGATCTGGGTTCACTGTGAACCGTTAACATCCCAAACCCAACGAGATGCGACCGCGGCATTTCCGCCCTGTCCATTGCATTTAGCAGATGAATTAGCAATGATTTTCGTTCAAAGCGGAAATCCGTTCAGGCACACAGTCATCTGCATCGCAAGTTTTCAGTTAAAAAAAAACTAAATATTAAGTAGCTGTAGCCATGATCAGGGCAGAGGCAGAGAAGTTGGAGAAGCATGTGAGTTGGCTAGCAAAATGTAGACAATGCAGCCTTTTTGTAAGTGGACGAGACTGCTCCAAATTTGGTTTCCTGTCCCTTGTAACAGCACTATACTATACTTGCTTTAGTTCACTGTTCACTTCAGCAATTCTGGGAATCCTCAAGGCAAACAAAATTGTTGAGTTTTATTGGGCTTAACAGATAGTCCTGTCAGCTTTCACTCGGGCTTTCACTGTCGCGTTTCTGAAAAAGTTTGATTTTTAACCCAGCATCAGAGTGAATGATAGACTTCTTGTTGAATTATTAATGCAAACGGAGCAGTGGAACTTTATTTCCTAGCCCTAATTCACTTCAGGTTTTCATTTTTATAATTCCATAGCGCGGTTGACTGTCATATCCCCTGAGAATGACTTCAGCTTACTCTAGTTCTGTATCAGGGTGTTTTGGCGGAGTGAACTGTACTGTTTCCATGTTTGTTTTCTGAATGTGGGAATTGGGAATACACTTTCACTTCAGTCAGTCTCTCCAGTTCTCTGTTGTGAACTTTATGAGCTTTCTCTTCCATTCACGGAAAGGCGTCTTTGATGAGAAGGAAAGGAGCAGAGAAAGGAAAGCGCATTTGGAATTTCTTGTTTTCATTCCGTTGATTCCCTGGGCTGCTGCGCTCATTTCTGTTTAGTCTCCGGGTCCAGGGATGCATGAAGAAATATGGCGGTTGGTAAGGAGGAAATTAAATAAGGCAGCAGTTTATAGCTCTCGGGCTGGAGCAGTCGAGGACTCAGCTCGACCAGAGCCAAGACTAGGCTTGGGTTGGGAGATAGGCTGCGAGCAGTCGGAAACTGAACGTTACTTCCTTCCTGTGTGTAATTTAGAGAACATAAACTATCCATTGTTTGCCTTCTGTGACACGGAGAAGTGGAAATAAATGAAACTCTGAAATAATAGCTGGGAAACTCGAGTAAGCAACTGGAGTGCGTTTGTCTTAGCAGTACGAAATCTAATTTAGAGACGTCTTTTTTCCTCATTTCTCTTTCCTGATTAAGCGAGTTTTTGCTCATGTTAAAATGCCATGCTCATAGTACCAATTCAAATCGCCAATGGATTGTCCCGTCCCAGTACCCCCTGGAGCTCTGAAAGGGACTTGAAACACCCCCTCCCCTGAAAAGTTCAATGAATATGAACTCCCGTGGACCCCCTGAAATCAACTTAAGTCTGGAACACTCTGAGACCCTCGGAAGCTGACGCCTAATTGAGGCACCCTGGGACTCTCAAAGGTATAGTTTACTTAGATATATGGAGCTACATGACTGCGTTCACTTACTATGTACTTTAATTCGGAGACGTCTCTACTGCCTCTGAAATGTGTATCTCACATGAAGCGCTGCACTATGGACGTTGGACGACCCCTGGAGGTTATATGGAATTTAAACCGGAAACTAAATAAGACTAGTCTTTTTATTTCGGATTCGGATGGCTTATAAAAATACTTTATAACAATGATGACCAAGGTTCACAGTTCTCAAGGGTTAAGGGATGTCGATCCGACTGTTTTGTGCTTGTGCTGGTTGAGCTGCTTTCACCTGTTGCAATATTGGAATTGGAAGGCACGTTATAGGGTGACCTATTGTATTTAAGAATTAATTTTGTTGAAGACCGAGGTCGTTGTGCAATGTACGTCATTCGTAGAATGATCTAGGATTTCTATTGCTTCCGTTGTTGATTTTCGATTTGGATTGTTGATATTAAGGTGTAAGGTAAAACTCTTCTCGTGGAAGCGATTGTCTTACGAGGCTGAGTGGTCTTTGTAGATGTATTGTGGGTCGTTGGGCCTGGACACTGACCGACTAGAATTGCTCAAACAATGAGAAAAACGAAGCGAAGAGAGTACAGATGCTCTCAAGTTGCACACAACTATGGGGAAAGCAAGTGAAAAGAACATGGAAGTAAAAGTAAGTGAGAAAGTGGGCAGCGAAAAGTCATCGATTTGTTTCTTTCTCAAATTCTGCCTCGTGTGTGTAGCAGCCCAGCAGCCGTAGTTTGTAGTTGAGTCAAGCCTACCTAGAATTGGCCTCAACTGTAAAGCCATAATGTAGAACAGAAGTTGACTTGTAGTCCAGAATTCATATTCCATACGGCAAATTTCCTGTCGTGTTTTCTTTTCTTTCGTTCATACGTCAAGAAAAGTTGCTAAAATAGGAAATGGGCCGTATATGCGTCACCTTTGTCTCTCACGCCCTTTATTCCTTTGTTTGCCTGCTTCCTTAATTAGGTTCTATTGATCCATTAAGTCTTCTCAGCCGAACCGGAGTTCGCAAAAATGATTGGACCGCCTTGAACGCTGAGCGTCATAAAGACCTAAGATCAGTTATATCAGTCAGGAAGGAAGACCCTAAACCTTCAGTTTTTTCATGGAGCATGGAGCAGCAGGCGGCAGAGCTCGACTCCATAGCTTTCACCTGTAGCATCTCCGCGTCCTATTGTTTTCCAGAATAAATTGAATTTAATATAAAAACAGCTTCCTCTGATACTGTTTTCAACATGGGCGATTTTAATTTTAAGGAGCACCGGAGCGGACTCCGAGTAAACGAGAACAATGTCCATGCCCTCCTAGTGCTCAATGGGCACAATGACAACGAATATCTTGTCCATCCTTATATTCATGACTGGCATATTTAAATTTATTTATTTATTCAGCCCTTAAAGTTTGGTATTTACAAAAAACGAGAACAAATGACAATGGATTCATAGGAATCCTCTAATACAAAGTTTATAACTGACTCTTCTATAAAGCAGGCCAGCAAGAGCAGGTCTAGTATTTAACATTACTGTAATTGCGCTTGATGAAGTCAAGCCGAGTGAAAGATGTACTTTCTCCCCTGTTTTAAGGAACTTTCGATTCGAGACGTAAGAAATAATCATGCCATTATCATAACAATAACTCATAGCTGATCTTGAGTGAGGCCACTTGCAGGGCAGGATTGATGAATACTTTGCTGTAATAGTCATAGTTTTCATTAATTATAATTTCTTAGACCCAGAGTTGTAATTTTTTATCGTATATAGTAACTGCTTTTTCTGTAATTCTGAATTTCGATTTTCCTTTCTCTTGCTTTCCCTTGCTGTAACGTGGGTGGGCATTCTTAATTCAATAGAAAATATAAGCTTTAAAGGCGACGAATCTCACTCCTCTGAGATATGCTCCTTGCGAGAAAATTCAATTAATGGCTGTCAATCTCGGGCCCTTGTCTTGGCATTTGTTTGTCTCTACGTAAGTATGACACATTTGTATTCCATTCCGCCGGAATGATTCTGAATCTCAAGAAATCCAGGACTGAGAAATGCGAGAATTATTTCGTTTCGTCGTCTGTTCTATTGTGGGCTGATGCTGATTTTGGAGAGAAAGTCAGGAAATCAATAGCGAATGTCTTTTTGGATTTTTCGGAATGCAATTATAACTGACATTTGACATTTTCCATGCTTTTCACAAGACGAGATGATAACTTATGATAATGATAAGTCTCTGTAGATCCTTAGAATCAGCCGAAATCTGCTACAGGTTTTTTTGGAAATGTCTGAGCTAGTTTTATTGTGAGCGTGCCACTGGCACGCCGTTCTTTTATTCCAGAAGATGCTCGTTATCCGTTATTATAGGTTCTTTTTTTCTAGGGAAGTTTTTATAGATCTTGAATTGATAATAGGAAACGGTAGTGAGAAATCACAAGGTTCTATTTTGCAAGAAACGTGACTCAAACATAGATATGTAATTGTCTTTCAGGTCTGGCACCGATCTATTCTGCTTAATGTTGTGCGCGAGGAGGGCATGGAAGGGTTTTGGGGATTTTCGAGACCTATTGTTACACGATTTAGGGTTGGAGGCATTAGGTATTGTATTTCCATTGTCCGTAGATAGGCGCTATACACGGACAATGGTATTTCGTAACTACTGTGGAATTGTCCCGAGACGTTGTTTACGCATACTTGCTGCATACTTCTGATCATCCCAATGGATTTACATTCGTGAGACACGAAAGCCAACTTGAGTTCCTAACCATGCCATGGATTGGCTCTTTTAGTTAATTACTGTTTTCAAACAAAATGACCTTGGCATACAGAAATGCAAGAAAATAGTACATTAGCACCCAAGCGCCAAGGCTAATTGGAAAATAATCATAAGGCTTACGATAAAACGGCTCAATCTAAGGTGCATGATTAGAATCATTGGTTTAGTGCTCAAGATCAGTTGTAAGCTCAAGGCTCAAGACAAATGCCATACCGAAACAAAAAGTAATCACATTGCACTAATGACGTCAGCGTACGGAAGGTAGTATTTCATTTCGATCTTGTGAGTCTGGGGATATCCATGCGAAAGAATTATTGGATCCGGCCCTGTATCGCTCCAAGGCGTCTTCTTTTTTGTATATTATTCGAAGACAGACGCACGACGTACAGATAAGTGAGACTACAGATACTCAACTTCTGAATTCTTATCTCAAGTACAGCATAGCATGGCTTGGAGATTTTAACTTTTTTTAATGCTTAGATTTTTATCATTTATGTAAGTTACTGAATGCCCTCGGATTTGTTCACCTTGGTTGGGGTAGGCAGGCAGGCATCTGCCGTGACGTATTTTGATTCGTTTCAGAATCTGAAACCCAATAAATAATCAAGCCACCACTCCAAGACCAGTAGACGCACGAACACGGATATCCGTCTTCGGGGATTTCCCATGTTGCCAATGGAAATGTTACAGGCACCCTGATTTCGCTTTTGATGATACATATACATAACTCGGATCATGCAATGATCTTGAAAGATTCTTGAAAAGCGGTTTTTGGAACCAATAACCAATTAATGCCTGGATCTAGGCTAAGCCACTTGATGGTCTGGCCTTGTTCCTGGGTTTTACAGTAGAATTGAAAGGGAATCTGTGTTCTTTCTGAGTACTTGAGTGAGACAGTCATTTTGGCTATTCATTTCTGTACTAGTGGAAGTGGAAGTGTAGGTGTGTATTTTTGGTTCATCTTATCGGGAATTGTGGCCTGAAACCTGAAGCCTGGTGTAGAACTGGCTAGCAATAGCAATTAGCGCATCTCTCGGCTTCCTCTTGCAGCAGCAGCGTCTCTTGGTCTATGCTTCCTCATCTCTGTCGTTCCATTTAGCGAGAGCATGATGTAATCATTATGCGGATGCGAATGAGCTGAGACCACACGATCTCAATTGTTGTCCCCTCCTTCACTTGGCTCACGTTTGATGCTTCCTTCACTTCGTTTGTTTTCAACGCTTATTTGCATAGATAAAGCAATTTGACAATTCCTTATCAGTTGACTCATTCTTTTGAGGGACTCTACAACAGGTCTGCTCTTGGTGTTTGCAAATACGTCTATTTCATTTTCATGTGTGTATCTTTGGCGTATCACGTATACGCAGATCTACACACGGTATCAAAACAGCTCTGCTCTACAGCCAGCCCTGGTGTCAGTCAGGCTTTGTCAAATTGACATAATTTGCAATTTTTATTCTACTGTCGTCCTGTCAGAGTGAAATATAAGTGATCTGTGAATAAGCACCCTAGCTAGTGTGTGATGGAATAGGGCTTAGCTCGACTGACACTAATTCTAATTTTTATGAGCCAAGGCACAAGCATGCTTTGGGCTCAGCTCTTTCATGTGTCATGGAGAAAGGAAGAGAAAGACTTCTGGATAAGGAAAAGGAAAGTCATGTGTCGTTGAAATGAAGATGGAAATAAAGTAGCTAGTGAAGTGCTGTGGAACCAGTATTGCTGCATGACGTATTTCCCTGTACCTCGTCGTCTGGAGCTGACAGCTCGAGCGAATTAGCTCGTGGTTTTGTCAAGGACCACTCCAGAATTAGCTCTCGAGCTGCTTCAAGATTTTCATGGATGTTGTGATTTGAGAGGCGGTATTGAACTCTTCGCACGTCTCAGCCTTTTCTGCCTCTATTCAGTTCTTTATGCGACTCGATTGGGGTTTTTGAATTTTGAATTCCATCGCTGATAGACTTGAACCATGAACCAGAACAAGAATATGTTGCTCAAGTACCGCTGTTCCTTTTGATTCCGAAAATATGCAGCCAGCCGCCTCATCTTTTTTTGGAATAAAAAAATCGATTGAAATCTTATTACCCTTATTACCCGGAGGTCGAATTGAAGTCTTTACTAGGCTGAGATTCTAGGAATATAGAGAACATCTGTATCAACGGAAATTGAGTTTTCAGAAATCTTGTTTTCTCTAATTTTGATGAGAACGCGAGGACTACTGTAATAACCTAATTTGTGTATAGTGCTGGGTGCAGTGGTTATAATAGAAAAACTGACGGGGAGAACTGACGCGTGGACTAATTAAAGAACTACAAACTTGATTCAATTTTTGAGTGTGGCGTATATGTACCGCCGAATGAAACTGATGAGTATGGGTGTAAAAGCCTGGAAGAACCGTGGTTTTAAATTAGCAAACTTTCTTTCCTGTGGACAGCCCGCTGGACCCGATTCCCATGTCACGGATGAGAATCTAATGAACCCCGACACGACGCCTGGCACGGAGGAAGAAGAGCCCATGTACGGAGTCGAGAATGAGATCGAAGTCAATGATGTGACACGGGATGGGCCACGATAAAGCAGACCCGGGACAGTTCGAGCTTCTCAAGGTTTTGGGACAGGGATCGTTCGGAAAGGTTAGCATTTTCCGTGTTGTAATTATGCTCTAAACGCAGCGCCATTCCCCTGGTATAACTTTCGTATTAGTAATCAATTATTAGTAATACTCACTATTCATCAGGATGACTCGCCTGTATTTTCAACAAATTGATCATTAATCTGAGCAATGAATCGCCCGTGAAATCAGCTTTTGCCTGATTGCCAGTTCATCTGGAATCTACTGTGTACTCAGGGTGTTACGAAATCGCTTGCATTGAATGGTTGTGTTCCATAGTCCGGAACTTAGAAGAACTCCACCCGTTTCAATTTATTTATTCATTAGCTGTTAATATTGCTGATGAATTGTTTGTGCACTGAAGACCGCTGTTGATCTGCTCGAATCCCGCTAACACCCAGTTCCCCCGGTTGAGTTGAATGCTATAATTCATGAAAGGAACTGCCAGTATTTGCGTTGCCAGAATTGGATTTTCTGACACTAGAACATTATGAACCTCGGGGTCAGAACTGTCTGTGAAAATATTTAAACTACACATATATAAATTGGCAGAACAACAGCATGTATTTTGCTGATGCTTAGAACAGCTAGCATTTCTTATTGAGCCGGTTCCTGTCTTGTTCTGTTTATGCGTGTGCTATCTTTCAAATGCGTATACTTACTTGATGCAGTGTTCTATTCTAGAGACTAAAGTAGGTCAGAGTTAACGTAGAACGTAAGATGAAGAGCAGGATCTATGGTTAAGATTTTCACGTCATTCCACCTGCTCGACCAAAAAGCAGTTCTAGCTTTGTCCTGTTTAAAGTAAACAGTGTTGTCTTAAGATGGCATAAACATAACCCCGATTGCCAAAAACGCATTCTAGTCAATCAACTTCGTGATTCTGAAGCCTGTCAGACCCCGGACTTGGTCCTCTGTGTGGGTGTGCGACGCATCCTTCTCGACAACTCAAGAAATCGAAAGTTGTTTTGCCACTTCAGATTAACTATGATTTTGATTTCAATGCCTCTTCGCTGACTGAAGGAATCACTGATGTGACCGTGATGAGTCACACTCTCACTCCATTGTAGACCACATCCCCATTTCCCATCACCGTGTCCTGGTCTCTAGATTCTGGCTGTTCTTATGCTTACGCGTCGAGCAGGCCAAGATATTCATATGTATTCTATGCATCATGCATCTAGCACGCACACTCTGTGCAACCATGTCAAACTGTGATATAAACCGCTTTGCTTTGTGTGTCTAAGGCTTCGATTAAATAGTTCGCACGCTTTTTGACAAGAAGACTGCTACTTGTGTTCCCAAAATAATGGTTTTCAGGCTTGAGCAACGACCGGGATTTTGCTTGGCAATTGACAGACGCTTTTGTTGTTTTCTTGACATACTGCAAACTATTGTTGTACGTATTGAGCAAGGAATTTAGAATGTATACATGTTTACGTAGTAAAATAACAACAAGAAACTTCAGCCATGTTAGCTGAAGCCGCCAGCGCTAATATCTGTAAGCTTTCACCCAGGAACAGCAAGCCAAAATTTGTATTGTGTGTGTACGAT
>VNWX01002797.1:0-11362 GCA_009869905.1 Ceratophysella communis | reverse complement strand
TAGAAAGGGAAACAGTGGATTCTAATGTAAATTCAAGATTAATGCCTAATTTTAGCCGGAATGGTCACTGTTTGCTTAAATGCTCTAGATAAATTTTTCTGCTCGGGGATCGGCGCCTTTTCCGGGAATCGGTTCGGTTAAAGTGTGCCTAAGCAGCATAATGCAAAAGCGTTAAAAAAACTAAGCTGAAAATGATTACTGAAAATTTTAAACACGTATTCGGTAAATATGAAATTCTAACCGCCGTAATTGCGTGCTCAAAAATCGGCATGCTGTTTCACAATTAAAACTGCGCTCAACCGTTATTTGCGAAAAAATTAGCTGTTATTATAAAACGCCGAAATCTCCGAAAATTTTGCTTGACTCACCTTAGCCTTGCCATAGATATCCGTGGCCACAGTGATGGCCGAGTTGACAACAGGAATCTTGACGAGCCGTGTGAGGAACTGAGAAGAGTCAATGGTCTTCTTGTAAATTGAATTGTTCTCCATGGCGTCCTGCACAGATTTCCTATACATGCACGAATCAAGGAGAGAAGCTCACGACACTTCCGCTTCTGCAAACAGAACAAAACTGAATAATGAATGACTAACTGGAATCAAACGGATTACTAGACTCAGTTTCTGTCTAGCAGTTAGTTATCCGCCCCAGCTCCCAAGTCAAAGCTTGGGTTTTTAGATATTGGATTCATGCTGAGCATGTTGAACCGGACCTTTTTTTCAATTCATTCCCAAGCCTACAAACTCATAACCCCTATGCCTTCGGCCAGATTAAGCCACTTCACATAAGATTATTCATATGCCTCGGCCTACGGCTTGTCAAAAGTGAACTCTGGATCCGATCCACTGGAACGTGATAGGGCGGACGGTGCTGGTAATTTCAATTCTAACTTACAAGCATTAACCTTGGCCCATTGCCCTCCCCAAATCGGGATGTATTGAAATAACCATGCGGTCGAGAGATGGATGCAGAGATTCGGGAAATTTTCTCAGATTGTTTCAAAGCCCGAGAAATATACGCCCTGAAAAACCCTAATTACAAACTACACGTGCACATCTAATGAATCAGCAATAATTTTATATGGACTCGTGGGAAGTTTTCAAGAAATGACCCTGACTCCCACTTCCGTTCCAATTAAACTCATCTGACCTCTTTGGTCTGCCTGAAGGTTAAAGCTAAAGGTAGACGACAGGCTGCTTGATTCAATGAGTCAATAATTGGTTTATCGGCCGAGACTAAGCTGTTGCTTGAACTTGGGCAAGGGCCTGGAGAACAAGAAACTCTATTCATTAAACTTTCTATAGTATCAGCATTCATTTTCCAACAGATTTCGTACTTGGTTAAGTATTTAACTTAAACCAAGTTCATGCCAATACATTCTACAAGTGAGAGATGTCTCAGAAGAGATTAGGCCATACACGGGATGTCCTGAGTTCTCAAATTTGAAACATAGGGAGGATTCTGGCAATGCCAAAGACGTAGAGAGACAAAAAAGGTTAGTCAGGGTGTATTTCTGGAACTGACTTTGAGCTCTGGAAGGAAATGAACAAATGTCAACCTCGAACCCCTGTCATGGAAGACCTTCAACTCTAAAAGTTGACTTCAGGTTATTTGGGAAATTAGGAAATACGCATGTGTTGCTGGCCAATGGAATGGTTAACAGGGCGATGACGATGTTTTGCACGGCCACTGTGCGAATATTTATTAATAAAAAATTATAATAAAATATATTTAAACATAAAAAATACAGCTTGAACAATTTGTTTCATGATACGCCAGACGCAGAGCCCTTCGCTTGAGCCCTAAACATTTTTATACGCCTTCGTAATGGAAAGCAAACAAGGGATGCTTGAAATCTCGTATTTGATCCCTTCAACCTTTCTTTTTCTTAGCCCTGTCGAAATGATGCCCCGTGGACTTGGACTTTGGAACTTGAATCTGAGACATGGGCTTGGCTGGACACAAGTGAACCTGAACGCTTCGCTTTTGACAGTTCGACCTTTAAAGCTGATTTTACATGTCACGCTTTTAATGTCATTAATCAAATAATTAGGATTATTTTGAAAATAGAATTTCTCGTATGTGCTATAGATTATCCTGAAGAGTCCATGCCGGGTTGAATAATTAATTCGAGCCGAATTGTCAAATCCGAAACGCCCGGTAACCGAGAGAATAAATATTCCAAACCTTTTTTCTAAATCTTTACAACTTCAGAATACCCCTCATCTCTTATCAGGGCTCGTCAACAGCTTGAAAGATGCTTGAGACTTAAGAACCTGAGTTTCTTAGTTGTCTGACAGCGTCCTTAGTCCTTAGGAACGCATTTTTAAATTCCAAAGGACTCTGCTGCATGCCTAAACCCCGGATTTAAAAATATTTTTTAGTAGTTCCAGACCTGGAATATTCGAACTGAACGGGGCGGGGGTGTGAAGTGAATAGAAATTTGATCTGTGCCCATATGGGAATAGATGGATTCACGATGGCCATGTAGAAGGCTTTAAAAATAGCATGCAGAGGCATGGCTTTGGACCTTCCTCAATGTCAGGGTAATACATTCTCAAGCTCAGTACCGCTCTGAAATTCTACAAATTTTAAAAATTCCTAATGTACAGTAAATTGCTCAACTATTTATTTAGAAATTAGAAATATATTTCTAAACGCGTTCACACTGAACATCCTGTCATTCGGATTAAATTTGAATTAACCGTCCTGTCGATAAATGCATAATTGCCAATTGCGGCAGGACCAATTCCCTGGTGAAAATTACGCATACATTAACTCCATTGTATTATGAGACTATATTTTATATTGCAGTGAAGTGATAATGATGTAGTGGCTGCAACTTAAAAACAAAAACAAGCCTTGTCAATGAGCACAGCACTCAAAACATGGAATATTTTCCCTAGTCTCATATACTAATATAACTACTATTAAGCCTCATAATTAGCTTCACATGAGATTACATATGAAAGGCATGAAAGAAGGCGCAGTTTTCAAGGTGAAATCGGTTTATAAGTTTATAGACTTCTTTGTGTAAATAATAGCAATGTTTTTCTGGGCTCATGATTTTCCCAGGCCACATGAGTCAGCGGTATTAAAATGATTTAAGCCAACTAATGATATGAACTGAACTACTGCAAAAACTGTGGTGGTGATACCCATTATTATGATGGCTCGGAGAGGTAAATAAGATCGAGATCGTTCCGTAGCGTCCTGTCATTACGCGGTATAGGGTTTTAGCCTAACGTGGCGTTACTCGAATACGTATATTTAATGTGACGAATACGTATATTTTGTTAGAGACAGGTAGACGAAAGTCCGATATAATTGTGACTCGTTATACGCTGGTTACTTGGTTACTACTTTTATTAGAATAGCGAATTATTTTAATTCCAAGAGAACCAGTAAAGTACCTGGCATTTCTAACCGTGTTAAAGTCCCCAAAACTTTCTAAAAACGAAACTGAACGACGTCAGAATTTTCGCAATAATTCATTTCCTGTTGAGCCCTTTTCCATTACAATATGCAATCTTCAATTAAACTAACCTAAATTGCACAAAAATGGTGTATAGATCCCAAACTCCAAGCCCACATATAATATACACGTATGCTTCCTAGGCGTTAGAGATTCGAAAAATGTGTTTGGCAAAATCCTGTTTTTTGCATGTAGAAGACACTCAATCAAGCAAGCCTATACTGCACTGACGGGTGTACCTCACAGTACAAGAAACAACGCCGAATAAAATTCGCCTGTTTACGACTTACGACCACTTCTACTTACTATGGTTTTTACTAACATTAATCCTGTTTCTTAAACAAAACGTAGTAAGCAAGGAAAATTTCGCAATCCTCAGACCGCCTGGTTGTAATCATGAGAAGTTTTTGCTATATGCGAATTATGTGCACAATTATTAAGGAAATGGAAACGCACAGATTTCGCTTTTGGACGCTTTCGGAAAATAGCGTAAACTTTCGGAATTTCTCTAAAAAGGGCGACTTTTGGTAAGGCAGTAGGATCAAAGAGTCTTGTACTTATTCCATAACTATCAATTTACGATTTCCAATGCTAAAATTAAGACCCATATTAATTTTCTTACCGGTAAAAATACGATGAGCAAAATATCCCAGAAAGAACCCTAAAGTCCGAATCCTCACTTGAAAGTGCTGTCTAAACAGGAAGCAGCGTAAGTGTCAGTGTCAGACCAGAAAATAACTCTTTAATTATTTTCGTAAGATGAACTTGACGATGAAGTTTAATTGTGATGTTGCTTGGCTGCTGTTTCGAAGTCTTCTGTGAGATGACTGAAGTGAACTCGTCTCAAGCCAAGGCTCTTGAGGTAGAAAAAAAGCGAAGCTTTGTGGGGGATGATGCTTATGCCGGAGTAAATGAGGGATCTTCTATGTACCCCATGCTCCTCCATGCTTTGTTATCAAAACAATTTCTACCTTTCTCTATACTAACCATGGTTAACTTTACGAGAGATTCATTTAGAGTCTGTGTGCTATGGCTTCGGGCTTGTCGGTCAAGTTTTTTTCCGTCTCGGCATAGCCATAAAGCCAGGCACCTGTCTACAATACTCTGATCTGAATGCGTATATTCTGGATTGACATGCCGGGTGCTAGTGTTTACTTTTTTGATTCGAGGAGATTTCGACCAGGGTTAATTGCCGCAGGCTGATCGATTCATAACAAAGCGAGCTTGAAATCGGTTTGCGAAAGGATTTAATTTTTTTTGCGTAAGCGATTATGCATAAAATATTATGCAGCAATGGAAACTGTCGCCGTTTGCGTAATCGAGTCGAGTGAATTTCCTGGCTTGTCGGTCAAGTTTTTTTCCGTCTCGGCATAGCCATAAAGCCAGGCACCTGTCTACAATACTCTGATCTGAATGCGTATAATTGTATTTTGCAGTGACATGCCGGGTGCTAGTGTTTACTTATTTTGATTCGCGGAGATTTCGACCAGGGTTAATTGCTGCAGGCTGATAAATTCATAACACGGTTCATTCTCGAATTCAGTTTGCGATATGATTTAATAATTTTGTGCATAAGCGATTATGCAGCAATAGAAACTGTCGCGTAATCGAGTCGAGTGTATTTCCACAAATTTGCCAAAACGTCTTTTCAAAAACAACAGCTATGGCATATGTACCTTCTTTAGATGAATATTTTTATTTTCCGATATTTTAGTGAACCCGGAATTTACCCAGTTGATTTTAAGCATTTAAAAATCCGCGTGGCAATTGAGTATTATTTGACACTCAGACGATCAATGGGACTCTCGAGCTTGAAATCGGTTTGCGAAAGGATTTAATTTTTTTTGCGTAAGCGATTATGCATAAAATATTATGCAGCAATGGAAACTGTCGCCGTTTGCGTAATCGAGTCGAGTGAATTTCCACCAATTCGCCAAAATGTATTTTCAAAAACTACATACAGCTATGATAGGTACTTTTTTCCGATATTTTTGTGGACCCGAAATTTACCCAGTTAATTTTTAGCATTTAAAAATCCGCGTGGCAGTTGAGTATTATTTGACACTCAGACGATCAATGGGACTTTAGAGATTGAACTCTGTCCCCAGAAGTGGAATACAATGATGCTTTAGTATTATCAATTCAATGCAGACGTAATGTTTGATCACTAGGGTCTGAAGTCTATTTGTCTCATCTCTGTGTGTCATGCAGGATGACTCCAGGATGCGTCTACATTGTTCTTTCAAAGTCCAAGTTCGATTAATCTTAAGTCCACTTCTTGGTCACTAGGCCGACTCATGTGAAATTCTACGTAGACCAGTGGACTCTCAACTTTGACCTCTTTTCTTGAGACAAATGGAATTATTCCAATATTTTACTGATACAAGGTATCAACAAGAAAAAACCGGCATCATGTCTCATGTCAATGCAATGCGACTGAATGCCTATTTACTTGAGCGTGACGTGAGCGTGCTGCTTCTCATAGACACAGGAAAATGTCGGCTTCAATTTCCAATTTGATATCAAATCGACAATATAATTATNTCTGGCTACTTGTGGGGCAAGCTAGTGCGGCACGGCCTTATAAGAACCAATGCCACATACAATATGCCAGAGCCGGCCGGAAAGCGGAAAAATGGGATTATGTTAATTAATAGATTATAGCATCTGGAAATTGATGAGTGATTCTAATGAATGAGCTTATCGCGGAGCGTATCTGGGCCATCGTAAAGCACCGGCTTCCACTTCCACGGTCATGCCATGTGCTTTTTAACCTATTATTACGACGTTCAGAGCGTAGAAGACCTTTTGCGCGACTAAAATTAAGTTCCCTGTCTAAAGTCCGAAGTGGTCACGTGATTTTTTATCTGAAACTTTCTAGTTAAACCATACTAGACGGTCAAGTGCGTGTACTCGATTTCTAATTTATAGATTATCGCGCGTGCTGGATATTCGACCTAGAGGTCAATTTTGATAGATCTCTCTGAGGCCAAGGTTATCTCGGCGTATATCTAGAAGATTTATACGCATTTTTGTACGCGATTACCAGAATCTGAAACCTGATTAAAAATGGAAACTCTTCATAATTTATCTAACCGCATAATTAATCGAGATAGTTTTTCCGTGCTGTAATTAGTAAACTTGTACCTTGTTCAGGGGAAAGGTTGTGGAACACCTCGATCGAGTGAGTCAAGTAGTATAGTATATTTTTCATCAACACCATAGAAAGGACTTCCAATCGGTTAATGATTTTGCAATGCATAGCGATATAAAATTGTATTAGTTAATACCAAAAGTGCAAGCCAATAAAACTTTCTGAACAGATTTCTTAGATAAATACCTTGAGTGAGTCATTTATTCGGCTATTCGTGGACTCTGCTTACATAATAATGAATGCATAATTTAAGCCGCAAAGTCAATGTGCAGGATGCTCTTAATCCAGCTGAACTTTGAACCTATGATTTTCAGTAGCATATCTCGCATGTGAGTGGAGGGGATGATCTCAAAACGTCCATGTCTTGCAAGAGGCAGGATTGAACAATTCGTTCGAATTCGTCAGTCGTCCACTCCAGAAAAGTATAGTTTAATGTAGGAATAATTCAGGCACATCCAAATGCACGTGGCTTTGTGAGTTAGAGAGCGTTTTGCGAATCCAAGATGAGCACTACAGCT
The DNA here is from genome assembly GCA_009869905.1 of Ceratophysella communis. Taxonomy (NCBI): domain Eukaryota; kingdom Metazoa; phylum Arthropoda; class Collembola; order Poduromorpha; family Hypogastruridae; genus Ceratophysella; species Ceratophysella communis. Next base: position 4,215 of record VNWX01002797.1, on the reverse strand, counting down.
TATTTCCATGCATAAACGAACACCGCAGCTATAAATATACCTTGATAATTCATTTGTAATTGCGTCAAATAAAAATATGTAGTAGAAAAATATTATGTATAATTTCATCCACTTGGCATAGCTTTTGGAATACATCATACACACACTTGCAAATTGCAACCTTATAACCCTACCATCACAAATATACAGTGTTTTCTTCTACAAACTGAAGAAATGACAGTTCCTGATCTGATCGCTATCTATACTAATAAAATCGTACTTTGTATGTATGTGGCCTTGATCACTATCTCCTCCTAAACGAAGCCACATACAGGGATGAGTGATACGTCAAAATTGTGCTTATAGTACCTCAAAAATTAGGCAATGTAATGTTTAATTGAGCGGGTGTTCAAATATGCCTTCCCCGGTCTTCCCGAATCGTAGATCGGGTAACCTGCTCGTAATCTATAATTTGAACTTTTGGAGATGATGCCAACACCAGCTAAGGCTTATTGGCTGAGGAAATGCTCTGAACTTCGAACGACCTCCAAACTTGACCCGGATTCATCATATAGCTTTTTTATCGGTCAAAGATGTGAGGCGCACGCGGTCAATTCGGCTTTGGTCACTTGTGCCTATTGGTAGATCGCTAAGTCTACTAATTTAGATTGGCGACGCTCAAATTCAGCCAATATTCGATTATGAAAGCGTGGGATCAATTTGAAGCGACATGCATTAGCAGAAGTGTCATAACATAATATGTGCAAATTTCACTTTTCATTTCACTTTGCGCCTTGAATCATATGCACTAAATCCTCGAATTACTTAACATTGCAACAGCTTTAAGAAGCTCAGGCCCTGGTCTCTGGGGATGTCCCTCTGTCCACTCTGTCCACTGTCCCATGATGCGTTGGCTTAGAAATGATTAATGATAATGATGTAATCCAGACCCGACGTTCCTGGTAATGAGTCTAATTTTCTAACGTCTTACAAGCGTGATATACTGGATCAGCTCGATGCTGCATGAGCATTTTGGACTCTAGCACATTATGTATGCCCTTTGAGTGTCTGAATCATGCAAGATGCGAGTGTTTTCTTCCGTATTTCTCTCTGTTCGATTGAGAAACGTGAATGCCGATTCAAGAGCGACTCCAGGATCTAGGCTTGCTTGTCGGTATTTCGGAATATTGCATAGGCCGGCACGTGAATTGCATTTAGGGAAAATCATCACACAATTTTCACATACAGGCACCAAATATACCGCCATTGTTCATTAAATAAATTTGGAAATTTGAAAAGTGTATTTACCAGTTGATTCAGCATAAACTTAAAATATATTTCCACCCACGCCGAATAAATGCACAAAATGTCGATACATCTATAAAACCTGTTTTTATCCACAACACTGATATTTCCTTATACTGAATTCAGTTTTTTGTTATAGAGCTTTGTTTTTACAGGAAATGCTATCACTAGCAGCGCCAAACACCAATAATACAGTATAGTGGGGAAACACGTGAACATCCCGTGATTCCTAAAATCATGTAAATGCAACGCCGCAGCAGGCAAACCTATTGTTTGGTAGACAAATATTACATACTTACATGCACATGTATCTGTTCTGCATTTCAAGGATATTCCAATAATAATAATACCTTGTTTTTGTGTGTACGTACAGAAGAGCGAAGGTACAGTCAATGTAACTTTTAACCAGGAATTGTAATACTACGGATATTATCATTTTGTATCTGTGTCCAAACATCTCTTGCCTTTGTTATGATCTTGCGTTGCGTTTTATGTTGAATATTTTAGACATACAAATGCATAAATACACATAAATTGCATCTAGATGCGTCCACGTTCTTTGTTTGTGGATCAGGCAGTGCTAGGCATACGCACGGATAGCAAAACAAAATGGCCTTCATTGTTGAAAGTCCCTGGCATTATAATTGGAATAATTCATAATCGTAACGGAAGGCAAAATAGTCTGGAAGGAAGAAGGAATGTTTTTATTTTCATTCAGGAGTTTTTTGTGTCCAGAATACACAGCAGCGTAAATTTGGTCAGGCGAAGAGAAATTTTGTTTACTAACGAAAGCATAATGCGTAAAATCCCGAATACAACCAACGTGTGGCTAGTTTTTGCAAGTCTAAAAAGAATTCCACTTCTGTAGTGGTTGAAATGGTAGCAGAATAATAATTCCAAAGAGATCATTTACATCTTGCAAGTTTTGACCAGTCCAATTATCTGCAGGCTCTACGAAAATAGTCATGATTCTCTCAACAATAGGCCTAAAATGACCTCCGAGGACGCAAACAGACTTCTCGCTGCCGCCGGTATATCATATCAATTATGAATGCTCGTTTCTGGTACCCAGTGCCTCCCTATGCGGTACTGACATGCAGTGGCTGCATGACAGCTGAAGATAGAATATCCGGAAATGGTTGGATTTTTGTAACGAGGGTCCATTTTTCCTCTGTGGACGTACATTGTGTTTGTGATTCAATTACTGAGAAGGCGTCCGTCTTGGATACCTCTTCTAAGCATTGAACAGGAAGGAGTCGTTGGACTTTGAACCCAGTGAAGGGAAATGAAGGGAGCCCCAATCCATAATTATCGCTGCAAAGACACGACTCGAGCTCCTGGTTGCAACCACTTACCACTTTTGTGTATTGTTCTGTACATTCGTGCATACAGGATTCATAAATTTACAGGAAATGCATGTTTAAATTAAATATTGAACGTTTTACAGTATTTTTCTTCCATGTTAATTGTACGTACGTGCGATATGTTGGGCCTAAGTATCTTACGTCGTATAGGATTCATAAATTTACAGGAAATGCATGTTTAAATTAAATATTGAACGTTTTACAGTATTTTTCTTCCATGTTAATTGTACGTACGTGCGATATGTTGGACCTAAGCATCTTACGTCGTACATCGTACGTGCACTCATGCGAAGGACAAATTTAAAATTAAGTCTTATAAATGGCTTAAAATTGTGAATAAACTTCATCGTAGCTAAAAACGCGAGTCTGCCCATTGATAAAACAAATTTTGAACAATCGAAAATTAAAATGATCTTCAGAAGTGTTGATCACATAAGACGTCTACCCAATATCACTATTAGCAATGCTCACCTTAAAAATGCAACTATTCCGGATTTTAAAAAAACTTCCAAAATAGCATGAAAATAACGCATGATGCTTGAATCATGGAGAAATTACCATTATCCTTTGATTAGTATTGCGTGCAGTAGATTCACCTAATTCGTCTTCACCTTTGTTTTGCCAGAGGTGACTTTAGTAATTACCTTTTGGTGCGCTACTACCGGCGCAATTAGGCCGTTCAAGGTCAACTTGTTTATTTTTTTATTTTCAGCGTCGCTGCGTGTTATACAGTGGATTACCTGTTCCAATCAATTCATATGCCTCCTGTGCATATGTCAATATATAAATCATGGAGCTTATTAGACGCGTCATCTCAATATTAGCTGCATTGCAAGCGGATATACAGGCTTATTTTTGTCCACTGCTCTAACATCTGCACGCTCTACACTTTTATCTATTGTCTCAGGACAGGGTTCTGTGCCTGACCTATACTCAAGATAAGTTCGCGACATCCAGGCGCCATAGTGCTATTTTTAATATGAATAATTAAAATATATTCATGGCCTATGACCTGGCCTAACTTATTTACTTGGTGAATTCTCATGATTCGCGTCCCTTTCCTTGCCTGGCAACTGTAACTGCATGTGCAGGCTACGATTCCCAAAGTCACAGAGAACATGAGTTTATTAAACTGTATTCGAATCATGTAATTAATTAATGGCATTTGTCAAGAGAAGTATGTGCGTCCCTAACCTGAATACGAAATCAAAAAAATTACGGCAAAAATTCGTTCAAATTAACATTTTATTGTGATAATTGTAGAATGTAGTAGGTATTTGATAACTCGTAAGTAGGCGTAGTACACTTAGGTAAATTCTAGATTGTAAATGGTTGAGTTTTCAGGACACAAGTCCTTCCATAAGCTTTAAAGTATACTCTACTTTTGAAGTATAGGAAAATGTCGTAATAGGCTGCTTAATTGACTTGATTAAAACTATTTACTTGCCCTATCTACAACCTACTCTAAGCAATGACCTAGCTTTTTTGGTAAACCACTGGAAAAACGACTTAATTGTTTGAACCTTTTAAAAATCCAAAAATGGTAAAATTGATAATTGGTTTCAGG
>VNWX01002796.1:0-11364 GCA_009869905.1 Ceratophysella communis | reverse complement strand
TAAATTCTCGAGTGAGAATTATATGGAAAACTTCACTTTCTTTTTAGATCTAAAATCGGGCTAAATTCTAAAGTACAATTTCCAGATTAGATAGCTGATTTTATCCGTCAAATGAGCACTGAGCACAGTGGTGGAATTCGATTGGTCAATATTAAACCGATCCATTTTCCTACCTTGCCTAAATTATTCACTACCTACTTAGTCCATACACTTCTTCATACCATACGGATTTAAATGCTGCAAATCATGAGATGAGAACTACGTTTATGCACAGTTAAACTCATCTAGGGATATGAACGCAAAAAAATTAAAATCGTTTTTGTAATCTGTAGGCCGTGCAAGTAGGCAGTAATTTATTAAAACAGAAGAATAGCTGTACACAGTGCAATTTATGTAAACATTCAATAATCTCATTTGACTCGAGTCGTTTTCATCTATGCACCATGACGTTAATTTAACCATTGATTAGCTGGCTATTTCGCACAAAATTAATACTCAATTCGAATCCAAAGTTAGCTGCCAGAATACAATTTCACAAAGCAAATCTCTATGCCTTCTTTCCATTCGAATACAATATTATTAGATAGAATATAGAATTGGTAAGTTTAATTTTAAATGAGAAAAGTGGAGACTTATAGATTAATCGACTCATAAGCTAATTTGTAATTCCAATCTGGTTTTGGTAAATGTAATTAATAAGTAAGTTAGTTAATTGCTTCTTCTTGCAGATGGACATTCGACATTGAAATCTCTATATAATACAAATAGTTTATGGTATGACCGTTTAAGGTCCGAGCTCGACCGTTAAAGGTCACGCAGATCCGCAGTTCCGTAGCTGTTTACTTGGGGGCTTGGATAGCTGCCTGAGGAAGTGGAGCCTCGACGGTCAAAACTCCGTCCTTGGACAAGGAAGAGCGAATCAATTCGGGATTCACGCCATTAGGAAGCAGAAATTCTCGATTGTATTCACGGTACACGGATTTGGTTTCCGATTTCTCTTCGTGCTTGGCGTGGACCTGTGAATAGTAATATTTATTTAGCATACCATCGTAAAAATGTCAGTCCTAATTTTAAGAAAATGCTGCCCCAGCACATACCAAGAGTTTGTTATCCACGGTCTTGAGAACGATTTCCTCAGGAGCATACTGACTGACATCAAATCGGAGTTTGAGTGATTTGCCATCTCCATCATTCTGAATCAATGGAGAGTTGAGTCCTTCCAAAACATTGCCAGCCGTGTTCGTGCTGCAGAATTTAAAATGATAAATGAAATGAAATTGATAAATTTTTAACCACGAATTCATAAATTTTTTTCAAAACGTTTTTATATAGTTATACGTTTATTTTGACGCCGTTTCGAATAACTCAAAGATTTATTATTAAATGCAATAGTTTAATGCGGACCACAGTTCGGAACTGTGCCCAAAACTTCTATGATAAATTCAGAGCACAATAAATTTTTAAATCTCGGTTCGGTAGCAATTAATTAAAAGAATTGTTAATTATTAATTATAGCAATATTTTAGTGACATTATTGTGCGAAAACAGTAAATTTGCTAGTAAATTAGAGAAGCATTAAATAAGCAGTTAAGGTTAACCTGAGGTTCTGTTGCTGAGTGGAGCTTTTGAAAGAGCTGCTGTTACTCGAGGAGCTGCCCAAGAGGTCATCCGTAAGGAAGCTGGGTATACTACAATATTAATCAGGTTTAATTAGTTTCATTAAATCATAGTTTATTAAATAATGCATATTAATCGTAAATAATGGATTATGGATTAGTGCAATTCGCCCAAACCACACTGCTGCCTGAAAAGTTAGATATACTTTATTTGGTAGTTTCAACATTAGACCTTCCCAAACTCCAAATTCTAATTCCACAAAATCATTTTTTTTGGAATTTTATTGCCCGGCGTCAAAAGCCAAAAAATTATAAAAATCATAAATTCCGCTGCTACTGCTGGTAGTGTAGTGTGCATTTGGCCGAATTCTAGGTGACCTTTAAATACGCTATATATGGCACTAGGACGTACATATATATACAAAAATTCCTAGCTTATCATCGTGACATCATTGTATTCCAGGAATACTATTTCCAAACCATAGTAGCCCACCCCACGCCCATCAAGTAATTGGTTAATAATGAGTTTTTAATGAGGCATGCCATCGCGTCATTCCCACTCCGCGTCAAAGTAAAAATGACACATTCCGCAGACCATCTAATAATACAACTAACAATACAATGTAAAATGCAACCCAAATTCCATAAGCTAATTATTAATTCAGCTATTCATTTCATAAACTATTCTAGCCTCGGGTTTTTAGAGACGTAAATCACCAATGTCATCTCCAGCAAAGTGCATAACAATTACCTAGATCTGTTGAAGAAATTGTCCTGTCGCTGAATGAGCTGAGAGCGGAAATTGTTCATCTCATGATCCATTCGCTGCATTTCTGCGTCGAATCTATAAATAATATGAATAAATAAAATATAATAGATTATTGGAATCGTTAGACGTTCCTCTTTTTAAGCATCAGAAATTCGATTGTGAATTTCGCATATCAAGGAGTTTACTTACCGATCTCGGAGTGATGAGAACTCCGTATCCAGAACATGGTTGTCGGATAATCTCACGGGAATACGTTTGTCCATAATGCTGGATTTAGGTAGTGCTACTTAGTACTTGCAAAAGCTGCCTGAAAATTCATAAAAACGCAATACATTATTGTTTAATCCACCAACGGAACTCAAATTTATATTTCAGAGTTTGACATCATGTGAAAATTTTAATTTATATTTTTAAAATATGGCCGAAATTTCAAACAACAGGTTTTTCCGTACTAGATTATGTGTCAGGGTTCAAGTTTTAGGCACAATTGAAGTAGAATTTGATACGAAAGCACCTACTCCTTAATTTATAATCCAAACGCATTTATTATGCAATTTTTTTAAACGTGCCAATAGCTACGTGTGACGCTTGATTACGCCACAATACTTCCCCGAAACTTACAATAGACCAAAGTAATTAATAATGGAATGTATGTAAATATTGATTCTTCCAACTTGAGCTTTCGTTTAGTACCTGCCTCGGCTACAAATATATATGACTTGGCAGTCCGTCTGTACTATGTATATTTTATGTCTTTTTCATTGCATGCATTACGTCCTTACTATCTGCCTACATACCTATAAACATGTAAACGCAAATCCTGAGTGAAGTGAAGATAGGAATCAAAAATAAATATATACGAAAAAAATCTATAATTTCCTAGCAAGCACTAGAAGCCTAGAGACCTTTTCCTGACGTTTCATTTCGTGGGCTTTTTTATTACAAACACTTTAGATCCCAGAAAGTGTAAAAGGCTTAGAGAGGTTTTATAGAATTTTTTGCATATGGCATGGGCAGGGCACTCGCTTGGCGCCATGCTCGCCTGCACAGCAATTTTCTAGCGTCAAGAAAGTGTAAAAGGCTTAGAGAGGTTTTATAGAATTTTTTGCATATGGCATGGGCAGGGCACTCGCTTGGCGCCATGCTCGCCTGCACAGCAATTTTCTAGCGTTTTTTGCTGGCTAGAAAGCTATTATGAAGAAATTGCTTGGCTGAGCATAGACTTCTTAATGTTTATAAATAGCAACTGTTGGATTGAGTCAGCATGCAAGCATTTTCGAGTCTCTAGAGCTCTGGCCCGATGCCCGAGTGGGACCTCTTTTTCCTGTTTCAGAGGTTTTCTTAATGCTAAAGGCATATGTATTCAATTTAGTCTCCGGTATTCAGAACACAGACGCGGAAAAGGTTACAGGGAACTATGCAAATCTACTATGCAGAAACACTGATGTTATCTTATAAAGGTATAGACTTGGGTGTGGTTTCCTATAAGGTGGTGCTTTTTTTTGACAATTTATGTATTCTACAGGTTTTACCGAATTTTACCTAATTGTGCAGGGTTTCGTCAGGGCTTTAAATTTCATGGCGTCATTGCAAACCCGTAAACCGTTCGTAAATTTGTAATTCTTTGGATTTTATTATACGTTACAAATAGCTAAATGTAGCTCGTTGAAACATTGTTTCCTGAATCTGGGTCAATATAATGTACCAAAGCTGGAATAAATTATAATTCTGGGTTTATCGAATTATGCTTCCTGCTTCATTAGTTAGAAAATAGAAAATTTATATCCAAATCAAGCTAAAACTTAACGCTATTTGAGCTTTTTGTAGCCAAATCCTAAGTATTGGCTGCAGGTACTGTTAATTAATTATCTCATATTTACACTCACATGGGCTAATAAATAAATCCTAATTTAAATCTCCGTCATTCATACCCCATTAGCGTATCATAATTCATATTCATATTCTATTATTATTGGCTTGCTAAATATACTGTAGGCATGTGCTTTGGTCCGAGGTTATTCCTATTTACTCTAGCTATTAAGATAAGGAACGTAGGAAGCAAGGGAAGACCCTAGTTCTCGTCTTAAAACAAGTTTGTACTGCTTCTGGCTTCTGGCTAGATCTATCACAAGGCTTCTGGATTAGATTAAATATGCTATTTACTGACGTGCCTCTGCTTAACAACGTGGAAATTAGCACTGACACTTTAATAACTTTCACTAACTTAAGTAGGATTTACGGCCGCTCAGTTGTCTAATCGAGTTTACTCTAAAATAGGACGGAAGAATCGCTAGCAGATGTAAGTTGCGGTTAAATCGCCAATAGACACGTCACAACTAAATACCCGATAAATTGACCCTATAAACGAGTAATCGTGTACCCTATTTTTCAAATAATGCAATCTAATCAAATTTTAAGGGAAATTTTCTTTCAGATATTTCATCTGCACAGATAGACGCTATCGACAAGATGAACCAATATGAATTATAATGCAGTATCTCAGATGCTGTCACTCAATATGCCGTATCTCAAATACTTCCAATGAAACACCTGCTCCGTAAACCCAGTAAATCACGTCCAAATGCCCTTTAAATCCACTCAAAACCAGTTCCAGCTCAAAGACGCTTCCGTAAACACTTACCTGGTTAACAGGAAATTCCTTCCAAAAACCGGATAAATTAATCCTTATGTAAAAATCCAAATTGACGAGATTCTCGTATCTGTCGAACAATGATTTGAGATTTGAGTTATCTGGGCAAGATCCGTGTAAAGACTGAGCAGAGCTGATGAGAAATGGAATAAAGTATACCCACACCCAACAAGCCAGACAGCACCAGACCCAGGATAGGAGGGTATATGACGCTACTTCTATTAAAGCCTTCTCGGGGTTTAGTTCGAGCTTCGACGCCATGCAATTCTTCTACAGGTTAGACTTCCCCTAGTCCGTGTATCTATTGACATACGTGGGTGTAGTCAAGTCAACCACTAATAGACTGCACGGGGATGATCTAGAAGAAGTTTTTTACGCTAGAGTGACGAGGCTTTGTACCTACAGATATGGAGAAGGACACCCAATATTTATTGTATTACAAGCTCTATATTTTGTGGGGCAGATTTTAGGACAATAGGGAGGTGCTATGATGAAAATGCCAACATTTTAAATCGAATCAATAATTTAAGATTGAAAAAATTTCGGGATGAGTTGCGCAAAGTGCTTCAAAAAATGTTTATCGAGTCACCCCTATCCGCTTCTAAATTTTTATTTAGCGGACGAATTGACGTGCTACGCTTTTCTTATTCACATCTCAAGATTAACTTTTGAAGTAAGTGGGGGTGTGAGTGATATTGAGTGTAGGTGGCTTGCTTTGGCAGTTGCTTTTAGCTTTGGAAATCGTTTTTGGCTTTTGTTTGTGTGATGATTCTTTTAATCTTAAAAGTGAGTGAGAGTATAGTATGTATATGTACTCCGTGCTTTTTGAATCATGGAAATAATTATGTAAACTTGTTCCTGTGTTCATATATGGGCAGTGCAGTACATGGGCAAGCTATTCGACAGAGATGCAGTTGGCATTCAAAATTCTAAGCACAAAGCACAACTTCCGCACTTAGAGGCCAAAGTATTGAACGGAATGATGGTATTTACAAGGAAATTAATTCCGTACTTCCTCCGCAATTTTTTGGAAGATTTGGGCAGGAAGGAAGCGAATTTTGGAGTGGATTGGTCATTCAACTTAATTGTGAGATTTTAATTGCGGTTCGGCATAAGGCGTGTACAGATTAAGTCTGAATGGGAAATACGTTTGCTAAAGAGATTTGAAACCAGAACGTCAGGAACATAGAACTTTTTAATTTAAAAAAAATAATTCGAACCACTTGTATTTTAAGAATAAAAATTCTTCGGCGGCTCATTAATACAGCATAGCATGTTTTTCACTCAAATCCATGATCGTACCGACGACACCGACATTCCTTCAACGACAAATTCCAAAGTTCCTCGAAACGGCTGAAATTCAGGAATTTTATATGACGAATTACTCGGAAGAAGCTTCGAGATTAGTGAACCTCTACATTGAAGGCTTATCTCCGTATCTCATTCTGACTAAGGCGATGAGATGAGATCATCTCTTGCCCTTATTCAGAGAGCCGAGAGCCTCAATGACTCATCTCATGTTCTTCTTGTTCGCGGAAAAATCGCATTGTATGCTTCTTTCCCATTTCCTACTGCCTTAGATTAGATTTGAGAGAGATTGATTACACTTGTAAGTCGTTTGATGCTGTGAGCGGAGGATGACGTAATTCGTAATCCGAGTAGCTTATTTAGCTTGCGGGATTTAATAGCACTTGACGTTGCTTGAAATTTTTTTAGTTTTAACGTTGGTAAATGGCTATTGCAGAGCTGTTCGAGATCAACGATTCCCGATGCTGTTGACAAAGTGAAAAATTCTTTTTATGGCACAAATTATCCTATTCCGATCAACGGGAAGGTTTAATTACGTTGCCTCTAGTTAACATGTACTGAAGCTATCGACGAATTCTCACTTGCCATTTCGTAGTGCTACCAATTCGTCATTTCATGTTGCGCGAAATTCCAGGTGCGACAATAATGTCTAGCGGACAGAGCGGACATATCTGACCAACTTGGTCTTCAACTTTTTAAATGATAACTAGTTCATAGTCAGAAAACGGGAAAATCATGATAAAGTTTTGGTAATATAATAAGTACTCATCAGGATTGTCAATTTCATTTGTTGGGAGTCCGCCGCTATAGAATATTAAAATATTTATAAAAATATTTCCAAACATATAAAATTTACTGTTTCCTGATCTGGCCCTGTTCAAGTATTTTCTTCATGTTTTAAGTAGGTATTCCTTATTTGCACTGAGTGAAACGTGTTGGCCAAACCCGGCTGGACAGCAAATTCTCTTGGACGAACTGTTCCGAGCCCATAGCTGTCATTTAGTAAATCATTCTCAGACTACTTAGCGGCAAATTGGCCAAAGTGTCGACAAACTAGCTGATTTGTGGCATGAGCTTACATAAAGATAAGACGATGAATGCTGAGTACATCATTATTGTATTCGACAGTTAAATCTTGCCTTGACTTGACAGTAATAAGTTGATAACAAATAGCAGAACTAGGTACATAACAAACTAAATTTAATTAAGGAACCATGAGCCGAAGTCAAGCTTAACAACTTAAATTGCAGAATGCTGAATATATGGAAGTCCATGGGAAATCCTTCACTTCCATTTCCAATCTTTATCTCTGATCTTTAATTTATGCGTTAATTCCATTTTTCTTTCTATCCATATATGGAGATTTCGAAAGGAGCTCACTGGTCTAGGGCACGTATTCATTACCCAATTATTAGCCTTCAAGTCGAATATGACGTGTTTTGTGCCATGCTTCATGTTTATATTTTAGACAAGTTGGTTTTACTGGGATGCGATGCTGCTGACAGTCTGTCCGTTGATATTTTTCTGTCTTTTGGTAATTTGAAATTTTCAAATGAAAAAGTTTTCCATTATATAAACTGAATTACAGCATTGTTTGACCAAAATTAAAAAATATTGATAACCACGTTCACAACTATTTTTTATTTATTATTATTTAATTTTTTCATAATTTAAAATTTATTACTTTTATCCGACTTTGACCTTTGATTTCCTCCGGTTTTTACATCATTGCCAAAATTAAAGCTTTATGTTTTTCACAACTTTTACAAAACGAATACAGAGTGCTTAGTGCATATGGCATGTCCAAATAATTCAGGCTTTTGCTGTTTAGAATGCACATTTGAAGATCATTTCAGCATTAACAATAGTATTATTTAATTGTTTTTAATTTTTTGGCCAAAATTCTGAATTCTTTACTGAATACCGGACGATGAATGACGTTCTAGCTGTTTCAGATGTTGAAGGGCCAAATGAAATTAGTAGCACTTTCGTCATTATGCCATAGTTAATTTACCTAGCTTACAATTAATATCCGTGTCAAATGAAAAATCGATAAGCAGACTGACTCTGGTCGTTCCTAGAGAAACTTATTTTCTCAGGTTAACTATATACCCTCAAAATGATTGCGAGTAAATATAATCTTTCGATTCCTTATTTTAACGTGATTATAGATAGATTTTTTTTTTTAGAATTTTGGGTTCCGTTCGATTCGGCTATGTTTGTGAGTGTCACAGTTCGGTTCGGCTCGGTTTTTACTCAAAATTTCGGTTCGGGTTGGCAAGGGCGCGGCCGGTTCGGTTGGTTTTGAGTAAAAAAAAACCGAACCAAACCGATGCGAGTGAACATCTCAGCAATTCCGATTCCTGATTGATAGATTTCTCAATGCTCAAGTCTTGGTCGAACGGAATTGTAAATTGTAATCTCAGAATCCTGCATTGAAGCAATAATGAAATCTGATTGAGTGGTACAATAGCTTCGCTGAAGATCCGGATTAGGAGCACTCTTCATAGCCTTCTTAATTGTTTCAGCTGAGGAGGGAGCGTAAATTATTTCATCGTACGCAGAACTGCAGATTGAAGAGTAAGCGTCAGGCGTTTGTAATTCAAGCGAAACTGCTGGCACTCTGGAGAAGACTTGCCAATAAGAGTCGTGCGGAAACATAAGCAGTAAAGTGTCTATTAAAAACTGAGAATACTAGAACTCCAGTAGCATGCATGTCCTCCCACTTCCGCCTGACAACATTCTGGCGTAATCATTCCTTTTTAGTCTGACCACATTAAAAATACCAAGCACGAAGTAGATTTTGTTAGTTAGCATTTTGGTCCTGGGCTTGGCTGGTCGCTGGCTTATTGTTCGAAGTAATCGTCACAAAGACCCAAGTCTGCGATGCAGCTAGCTTCCCATTCTTGATCTACTCCAAATCACGAAATTTTGATCTGATTTGGTTTAAATGTTCTTCAGTTGAGTAAACCGAGAAGTGCAGGCGTACGAACAAAAGAAGACTCCAGCAGCATAGCGGCCAGTTTTTTCGAGGTCTCTCCGTCTCATCGTCAGTCCGTGTCCACTGCCGTATTTCCCAAATGTACGCCAGCTCAGACACTGACCTCCCGCAGAGCGGCAAAAATAGTCCTCCGGTCAAGATGCGTGATGGGAAGCCAGGAGGGGGGACTCTGGAAGGAGATGAAGAAGAGAGTGACAACGGACCCTGTCAGGAAGTTACCACAAACTCTCTGGTAAGAAGGACAGCTCCCGAGGGCTGCTGGTCTCCATATGAAGCTCAGACCCGTTCAGATAGATTGCTATCAAAATTAGCTCAAATGCAGAGATTTCCTTGGACCTGAGCACATATATTTGTTTCTCTTCCACGCTCCCAGTTCATTTCTCGTTCGTTTTGCAGGTTGTGGAACGTGTGTGCTCATTCTTAAGCTCTAAGTGAGCTGACCGGACTGCGCCTCGTCAACCGGCTGTTCCAGGAAGAAGCCAGCAAACGCCTCTGCGTCCTGCGCCAGCCTCTGATTCGTCTGAAGACGGCCAAGGCTCTAGAGGAATTCCTTGTCCTCATGCAGAAGCATCAAGAGCTCCGAATCCAACCTTGGCCTTTCTCCTCCGTCCAACTGACCTTCGAAGTACTGGACGAGCTAATGTGCGAGAAGCTGGCACCGGTTCTGGGCTCACTTGTCGCCAGCTACTCGTTTTCCTTTTCTAATTATTTCGATCTCAGCTGGGTACCTAGTCGCCCAGGAACAAGCGTGTTAGCCTCTCGAGTGGCTACTCTGCTTTTTAACGCTCCTCAGCTCTCGCACTTGGAGCTGGCCGTAGATCTCTGGCTAGAGGACAGTGACCTCCACCTCTTTCCCAACCTCCTGTCCCACCTGCGTGTCCTTGAACTGCGCAAGTGCTCGGGCAGAGATACGTGGAACCACCCGCCAGACGCCCACTCCCTGCTCGAACTTATCTTTAGTCGGGCTCCTAGGCTGAAGGAGTTCAAGCTCTCGGCTCTGCAGCCAGCAGAGATGCTCAGAGTGCTGCAGTCGCTGCTCCAGCACCGCCCCCATAACCCACCGATGATCTTCCTGCTCGACCAGCTCACCGTGGACCCTTTCACAGTCCCTCNTAACCCACCGATGATCTTCCTGCTCGACCAGCTCACTGTGGACCCTTTCACAGTCCCTCGTCTGCCTGAGCTCATGGCCATGAACTTGAGCATCAAGGACGTCTCTGTCTGCGTCCAACACAACCAACACTACATAGCCTGGCCTCTGAAGAACGAGCAACAAGTGCGACAAATGCTTGGCACCGTGGAAGAATGGCTGAACGAGCAAAGGCTCAGTTTTTTCAAGCTCTGTCTGGCTTTTCAGAAGGAGCGATTCTTGGTCTCCTTCGCAGTGCCCTCAATGCCCGCTCTGAAAGAACTTATCATTCAGTACCCTGTCAAAGACGAAGCAAGAAACCTGCCGTATGCCGGCATCGTCCTTCCATTCGTGGGCAACCCGTTTCCAGCCTTGCAGACACTCTGCTTGGAGTACTACCGTGAAGATTACGAGCTCTTTGCCTCGGCCTGCCTGGCGAATTTGTGGAGGCTGGAGCTAAGGCACTTAAGAACTGCCCTCAGCCGCCCTTCCTGGCACCTCCCCCTCCCTCAGCTCACCTCTCTTCACATCCAGCTGGACGTCCACAGAGAGAAGTTCTACGCCAACACCATCCGCCACATTCTGACGAACATGACCCGTCTCGTCCAGCTCAGTCTGGACGTCCTTGACCAGTCTGAAGTGCCGTTTTACAGACGGAGTCTCTTTCACAAGGCACGGCGGTCATGCCAGAATCCCCAATCCCTACGCAATCCAAACGACGTATGCAACTACTGGTCTCTGCTCACGGGAAATGCGCCGCGCTCTGTCGTCGACTGGAAATTCCTGGAAGCGGAGGTGTTGCGAAGAAACATAGCGCACAAAACATAGCTGCGACAAAACATAGCGGAAAAAACATAGCGGGGTAAAAACATAGCAGGGAAAAAACATAGC
>VNWX01002795.1:0-11365 GCA_009869905.1 Ceratophysella communis | reverse complement strand
GATTTCAAGCTCGAATTGCAATCCAAATGGTCAAATGCGGAGGAGATTAAACAGAATGTAATACAAGAAACACCTAAGAAAATAGTAATCGTAACCTAAGACATTGGGAGACGGTGACACGTTCAAGACTAATGCTAGTCAAAGTCAAACAGTCGTGGAGAGTGCAGCGTGCAGCCAGGGTGTTTGGCACATTATTGGAGTAGACATTTAATTTTAAATCACCGACAAAATGGGTTCTAGCCATCGATTCGCTCATCCAGTCTTCCTTTCGGATGGTGATTTTGGCGAAGAAACGCTCCATAAAATTCAAAGAGGTATGGTTGATGGTAACACATATAAAATTCAACGATTAATAACTAAAAGTAATTCTAAAGATTCAACAACTTTTTTTTTAATTTACAGGAGTTACGCTTGTTTTCAAATTAGCTCCAAATCTTCACGGGATTCGAGTCAAGCTATTCATCAACCATACGAAGAACAAGTTTGATAGAAAGATGTACCATGAGCTTGGATTCAGTGACAATGAATATGATGAAGAAACTTCTGCGAAGTTGGATATTGAAAAACCCGGTACCTTCCACTTCTATTTTATCGTTGTTGGACGAGACTCGTACGTGATTTTATTTTACATGGATGTCAGTTGCTGGTTGTTTCAAGCTCTGATTTAATTAGTTTTGCGAACGCTTGATTTTCTCAGGAATACTAGCGGCGGAGGATATTTCTTGGTGGATCCAGATTTGCGAATAAAAAATAATGAGAGCTTGAGTTTGGATTCGATAAGCATGATTACTTACATGGCAAAGTGTCTGGGACTGTTTAAGGATTGGGAAGGGAGGTTAAATGTAGCTAAAGAAACTGGATTCAACTTTATTCATTTTACTCCAGTTCAAGTAAGTTTTTGGGCCTGAGAAAACTGCATACCCTCTATGAAAATTTGATTCTTATGCCGTGTTTAACTTTTTTGTTTAGTCTCTCGGGTCAAGTGGAAGCGGCTACAGTATATTAGATCAGCTCCAACTCAATCCATCGTTCGGGAAAGTTTCCTGGGATGAAATGAAGCTTTTTATCAACAGAATGCGAACGGAGTGGGGCGTGAGTCGAATCGGAAAATATTTTGATTCTGAGCCGTTGTTTCGAGAACGTTTTATGTGAACCAGAATTTTTGATTTTGAATGTAGGTGTTCTCTTTATGTGACATCGTTTTGAATCATACGGCGAATGAGACACCATGGCTGAAATCTCACCCCGAATCAGCTTATAATCTTGTGAACTGTCCGCATTTAGTGCCTGCCTATTTATTGGATCGGCTTCTGGTTCAAATAGGCAACGAAATCGCTGAGGACAAATGGAAAGATCGAGGAGTTTCAGCTTTCATTAACTCCGAGGATCATTTGAACAACTTGCGAGTATTATTGAGGGAACGAGTAACGGAACTACGCATTGAAGAATTCTACTTGGCAAATGTCGAAGATTGCAAAATTGACCTGCCTTTCGAAGGCACTAGTGAAATTATTCATACTTACAAGCGATATGGCTCAAAAGTTGCTGGGTAAGATTTTTGTTTCGACTTCATGTTTTGAATATGAATACCTAGTTTCCTTGTGGTCTCAGCCTAACCGAGAGTGTTTGTGTACCTTTTCACCGATTTACAATTTTAGAAGCACACCTCGATGGAAAGTTGAAGAGTTGAATGAATTAACGCGAAATCTAATAAGAAGTCATCTGGAGGCAGCAGTAGAAAATGTCATAGCTGGTGTTCGGTACGAAAGAGTTGAGAATTCTGGACCCAAGTACGACAAAGTCGACAAAGAGAGACCCTTAATTCACAGGTATGTTCCACAAGCGTATGAATGTATCAGCCACCTTGGACCTAGAATTTTATTGCCGTGTGCAGTTTTATTGTATTCATCAATATTCTGATTTCAGATATTTTGAAGAAGTAAAAGGCTACCCAGAATCGGTGTCGGCCGAGGAGATTGCTCTCAATCCTTCGACGGCTCAATTTATTATGGCTCATAATGGATGGGTAATGAACGATGATCCACTGAGAAATTTTGCAGATGCCGACTCGAATGTGTATTTGAGACGAGAGCTGATAGCGTGGGGTGATAGTATCAAACTACGGTAAGAAAATTTTTGCTTGTGATTTAGTTTTAATATTTCCGTTTAAATTCAATCGTTCGAGTGAACAAGTTAACAAAAACAGTAATGCTTTTATAGGTATGGAGATTCGCCAGAGTCCTCACCCTTCTTGTGGTCTCTCATGCGTGAATACACTGAGCTGGTTGCATCGGTTTTCCATGGCCTCCGTCTTGACAACTGCCACTCAACACCGCTGCGTGTGGCTGAGTTTCTGATTGACGCAGCCAGAAGCGTTCGGCCGGAACTTCTAGTTGTTGCAGAGCTGTTTACGAACTCCGACTTGAAGGACAACGTTTTTGTTAATCGGCTAGGGATCAATGTCCTTATCAGAGGTATTCTAACTCGTAACAAGTTTTGAAATTAAGCGGATAATCCGGTAGTTGGTAGTCATTGTCTCTAAATGTTGTTGTTAATGATTCAACAGAGGCTCAGCAAGCATGGAGTAGCCATGAAGAAGGTCGACTTCTGTTTCGCTATGGTGGGAAACCAGTTGGAGCGTTTGAAAATACAGCACCACCTGCAATTGCTAATGCTCTTCTTTTCGATCAAACTCATGATAATCCTAGCCCAGCTGAAAAGCGCTCTGTTAAGGACATTCTCCCTACTGCAGCACTTGTCTCCTTTGGTGCTTGTGCAGTCGGAAGTAATAGAGGATATGATGACATTGTTCCTCACCATGTAAGCTTGTCGTCACAGCATCTTCATAATCTCCATGTTACGTTTACATTACATTTTCTGCCGTCGTAGATTCATGTTGTGAACGAGTTCCGGTTCTACACTAGTTTCACAGAGAAACCGCCGTCCAAGGGCGAAGTGGGCTTTTCGAATGGCATGTTCTTGGCCCGAAAATCGTTGAATAAACTGCACCATTTGCTTGGACAGGAAGGATTCTCCGAGGTAGGGCACAATGTGTATTAGTTACTCTACGATTTACTGCGAATTTAGTAGTATAGCTAATTTCTTGTTGCAGACTTTTGTGGATCATATTGGATGGTGACGTGGTGTGCATTACACGCTCGAATCCAATTTCACGCAAATCGATGATCTTGGTTGCTTATACGGCTTTTAGTTTACCGCCAGATCATTTTAAGCGTCCCCCGTATTCAGTTCGAGCGGTTGAAGTAGAAGGTGAAGTGACCGAAGTTTTATTTGAAGGAAGGTTAATACGAAGTAATTCGAAATATGAACGTGACGAGGAGTTCCTAACTGGACTGGACTGTTCGCTTCAATGGAAGGAAGGTTTTGGTCCAGATAAGTCGAAGATGGTGGAAGTTAAAAAAGGAGGTCATCTGAATCGAATTGAATTTGTCGACTTTCAGCCTGGAGATGTTATTGCCCTTGCGTATGCTCTCATCTCATCACATAAATATGAGTAAACCTTAATTCTGAATTAAATACAATGTCATTCATATATTTTGGTAATTTTAGAGTAAGCCCGTTCAAGTCAACGAGTATAGCCCTTCAAAACATCAACCAGATCCTGAAATCCGATCAAATCTTAAGTGTAGTCGCCAAGTTAGATTTAGTGAGCCTAAATCACGTACTTTATCGATGCAAGGAAGAAGAAGGTGGAATATATGCTCTACCCAATTTTGGAGACTTGGTTTATGCTGGATTTCAAGGAATCGCCAGTATACTCGACAAAGTTTCAATCAATAATGATTTGGGGCATCCAATCTGTTCAAACCTACGTGGCGGGAACTGGTTGATGGGTAGGTTAAATTATTTCATTTTATTTAAATGGTGTTTTTTTAGCCTTTTGACGTTTCTTACAGAATACATTGCATCACGCCTTCTGTCAAGGGAAGCAACAAAAGAATTTGGTCTGCACGTTCAGCAACTGTTTCAGAATGTCGGAGAATTACCGCGATACCTCGTTCCAACATATTTTGATCAAGTATTTAAGCGACTTTACACAATTTGCGTTGAAGAAGCCTGGGACAAAATGAATGTGGGAAGCAAGAGTGAATTCGTTAAACTTCTGGCCCTGACCTCTTTGCAGTTTGTTGGAATTGCAAATGGAGGAGCTTTACCTGCGGGCGGGTCTCATAGTGATTTTATGGAAGATGGAAAGCCATTTATCTCGTATTCTTTATCAGCAGGTTGTTTCCAGTTTCTTTTTAGTTTTCGTAATTTTAAATATCCATCGTTTACGTTAAGAAAGTATTTTATTTAATTTTTTATATACAGGATTGCCGCATTTCTCAACCGGTTACATGCGCAGTTGGGGTCGAGATACCTTTATTGCTCTACCAGGGCTACTTCTCTTGACAAATCGATTTGAAGAGTCAAAGTAATTCGCTAATTATCCTCGATGTTGTTTATAATAGCATTGTGTAACCCAAAACGGATTTTAAAATTACAGACAGCACATCCTCTCCTATGCCTCAGTAATGAAGAACGGATTAATTCCAAACCTGCTGAACAAAGGAAACTGTCGATATAACTGCCGAGACGCCACTTGGTGGTGGCTCTATTCAATCGTAAAATATATTGAACTTGTTCCAAATGGACTGGATATTCTCCAAGAAGAAGTTCGGTTTGAGAACAAGGTCACAAAGCTTCAGGACATCATGCACTTGACAATTTCAGAAGCACTTCGAGGGAATTCATTTTCGCGAGGAGAATGCTGGACAGCGAATCGATGCGCATATGAAGGATGAAGGATTTAACATTGATATTGATGTGGATATTCAAACTGGTATGGAAAATTCTCTCATGTTTCGAATACCTGCACCGTGAATAATTAAAAATAAATTATTACCTGATTGGATAATTTTACAGGCCTAATTCACGGTGGTAATGCTTATAACTGTGGTACCTTGGATGGATAAGATGGGAAGTAGCGATGCTGGTGGAAATAGAGGTATTCCAGCTACCCCTCGTGATGGAGCTTCAGTTGAAATCATTGGTTTGTCTGCTGCTGTCTTGAAGACACTGGGTGAAATTCCAGAATATCAATACAAGTTTGTGGAAAGGGCTGGAGGTGAGATATTATAAATTATAACCGTTGGACGTTCTGACTGGAAGATCCTGCAGCTTAATAAAAATAATTATATCTAGGTGTTCGGGTGAGCTACACGGAGTGGTACAACACCATAAAATCTAACTTTGAATCGCTGTTCTTCATTTCAAGCTCTTCAGTGGATTCACTAGTGAATTGCCGAAATATTTATAAAGATACTGTGGGTGCTTCGAATAAATTCGGAGACTATCAACTGCGGCCAAACTTTTTAATTGCAATGGTTGTCGCACCGGAGCTGTTCAACAAGGAGCACGCGCTGTTGTCCTTGAACACCGTGCAAGAAAAGCTACTTTCAACATTGGGTATCAAAACCCTGGATGAATCTGACTGGAATTACAACGGCGACTATTTTAATGCGGATGGTTCTGATTACAAAACAGCTGGTGGTTTCAATTATCATCAAGGACCGGTAATAATAATACAGCTTGATTTTGAAAATGCACATAGTAGATATTGGAAAAACAGATTGGAAATTCTGTAGGAACAGTTTTGATTTTTTATTCTTAGGAATGGCTCTGGCCAGTGGGATACTATCTCCGTGCTCGTCTCATCTTCTCTTCTGTTGATGGGATTCCTGGTGTGAGGCAAGTTTTGAGCAGACATTACGAGTACCTTCAAGCAAATGCTTGGAGAAGTTTACCAGAACTTACTAACCGTGGTGGAAAGGTTTGTACAGGAAGCTGTACTGCCCAGGCTTGGAGTTGTGGTACCCTTTTGGAGGTAAGTCGCTTTCCAATTATTCAGGCAGATTCTCATTTGCTCATTATTTTGAGCCAATATGACCGCGATGATCAATTGACAATTGATTTTCTAAAATGTAGGTCCTCAACGACTTGGATAAGCTAATTCAATGACGACACGTCGGCGATCACTATCTTCCGTCTTCGTGGAATTTCTATAGTGGTCATGCCGTCCGTAGTGAAAAATTAATTTCTGTAGTCAACGATAGGTTCTATGAAACTATAATGAGACAATCATGTCTGGCTTCCAGGAGAAGTGGAAGGGTTGTAATTAATTTTAACGACAGTAGTCGATATTTAGGAAGAAAATCTCGAAATTATACAAAATCTCTAATACTCATAACGGTAATACTGCTTCTTTCCCTTTGTGTCACAGTGTTAGCTTTATTTCTTTAAATAACCAAAATTCAACTATTTACAATGTTAAATGCACCTAAGAGTGTTAGAAATATCTATGTGCCTAGAAAAGTTGTGCCATACATGAAAGGTTTAATCTGTATCTAAAATTAAGTTAGCAAGATTGTCCTCATTGTAATTGTTACCAAACAGTGCCAAAATATCACGTTTCAGTTTCAGACGCTAATACTAGATGGATTTGGCCCTTCTTTTAGTTTCACAAGATTAGTAAATCTGTAATGATTGCTTTAGTTCTTAATAAGGAACACATGTGTTCTGAACTTTCGGTTGAATAAACCATGCCAGTGTTTTGGTTCTAATATACTGAATACCTATACTGGACAAGACTTTGAGAGACCTACCCAAATATTGCTATTCACCCCCAGCCCCGCAGCTGAACTCCCTTAATGCATCTCAGTTTCAGCTGATGCTATAGTGTTTAGACAGACCGACATTCTTCATAAGTCAATTTTTATCACAATAAACCGAGTTCTAGAAAAATACTAATTTGATAAATATTAGGTTTACTAAAAACCCTTCACAAGCTCATGCTGTGTTAGCAATATTCAAGCATTCTAAAGGACAGGCAAGGATGAAGGTTGGGAGATGCTGAGAATTTTTGGAATTTGAACTCTATAGCCGGATCTTCTCTTGACAAGATAATTAAAAGCAGGGTTAATTTTTCTTGAAGTAAATGGCACAAGCCACGGGTACATGATAGGCATGTATGTAGTACAAGAAGTACATTCGAATTGAATTATATTACGCAATGTAATGTTTAAAAATAAAAATAATACATGAATGCTTAGGAGATGAGCCATAAGCTCGGCGTTCCCTTCCACTCATTCAATGAATATGGTAGTTGTTTAAATAGGTGATAATGACCCCACCTCATACCAACAGAAGTCAACAACAGCTGCAATTCTGATAAGAAAGTCTGGAGTAATAAATATGATGCCAAGCCAATGAAATGATCATAATATTAAATGTATCATTATCAGAAACAGAGCCGAGCTCCAAGTCAATAACTTAACGATAACAGGCAACAGGCTTACTATTTCAGTGAAGCATTATTTAGTTCAAGCGAAAAGGAAGAGCAGCATAGGCCAAATCTTCCTGTTCACTCTTTTCGGCGGAACTTTCACTTTCTTTCAGCAGCTGAGGCTGAGACTCTTTAATTTTTGTTTGCAGACTTTCCTTTGAAACACACGTGCGTGCGTCTGTTGTAAAAAAAAATTCCGCCAAGCGGTACTTTCACTACGTTTCACCTACAAATTACAAAGCTAAAAGCTAAAGACAAGCTTTATTAACAGGCACTTAATTAACGCTGCACTGATTCTCAGTTGAACTAAAGGAATCATGTCCAAGAAAGAAGTCAGGGTTTGGTGCGATGGCTGGTAAGAAGTAATTGTATTAATTGCACAAATTGGACCATTGGATCAAAAGCTAATTTTATGTATTTTTGAAATAGTTACGATATGGTACACTTTTGGCCATGCTAACTCGCTGCGACAAGCCAAAGCTCTTGGAGACTATCTCGTAGTTGGAGTTCACACGGATGAAGAAATTACAATTCATAAGGGACCTCCTGTTTTCACACAAGAAGAACGGTACACAGCAAGTTTAAAATTTATTATGACTTCGGAACTAGTTTTGTAAATCTGTAACCCGTAACGTAGAATTTGGGTTTAATTCATTTAGGTACGCGATGGTGGAAGCCATTAAATGGGTTGACGAAGTTGTCCGTGGAGCTCCATATGTTACAACTCTGGAGACACTGGATCAATACAATTGTGACTTTTGTGCACATGGAAATGACATCACCACTACTGCTGAAGGAGTGGACACTTATCATATTGTAAGCCAGAGCGCGTCGCGCGTCCACATTTCACTTTAGGTTTTTATATTGACCATGTAGTGAAATTACCTTGAAACTTTCGTATTCTTTGGTAGGTCAAAGCAGCAAATCGATATAAGGAGGTCGAGCGAACTCAAGGAGTCAGCACAACTGACTTAGGTAACTCAAGGGGTTCATGTCTCATATTATTGTCAATTTTGTTTTTGTTTAATAGTCGCATTCCCTGCTGCTTTTGAATATTTCCGATTAAAAGTGTATGCAAATGAATTACTTCCAGTTGGACGAATGCTCCTCCTAACCCGTGACCACTTTCAGCGTGGTGCTAATGAATACGCGCTTCAGTCGGATGGTCGTTCCACCAATTTGGCCACAGATTCACAGGCGCGGTCTCCATGGACTGGGGTGTCGCAATTTTTGCCAACTACAAGAAAAATTCAGCTCTTCTCTGAAGGAAAGGAACCTGAAGTAATAACTTCAAAGAACATCATGTAGCTAGACTGCATGTACTTCGCTTAAAGTATTGCTTGACTGGATTGAGCTAAATCTTCAGAATATTATTTTTCTCAGCCTGGAGCTAAAATTGTTTATACTGCTGGAGCGTTTGATGTTCTTCACCCAGGACATTTAGCTTTCTTGAAGGCCGCCAGAGCAAAGGGTAAGATGGATACGGATTCAAAAGTATGGCGGATGGCGATTCGCCTATTAACTTGTATAATACTTTATTTTAACAGGTGACTTTCTTATTGTCGGATTACATACGGACCCCACCGTGAACATGTACAAAGGAAGCAACTATCCAATTATGAACCTGCAAGAACGAGTACTTTCGGTACTTGCTTGCAAGTATGTTTCCGAAGTCGTAATTGGAGCCCCCTATGTGGTTTCGAAGGATCTTATCGATCACTTCAACGTTGCAGTTGTTGTACATGGCTCGACTCCATTGAAAGAAGACCCTGTTACGAATCAGGTAGTTTTTGGTCTATTTCATAAAACATTTTCTTCGGTCATACAGGACATTACTCTCAATAATTGAATGTTTAATGGCATAAATATCATTCAACATTGTAGGATCCGTATGGATATCCGAAGGAAATCGGTATCTTTCGAACCAATTGAGTCGGGCTCAAGCCTTACAACGGAACTTGTGGTTCAACGAATTATCAATCAAAGGCTGGTCTACGAAGAAAGAAACAAAGCCAAAGAGTTGAAGGAGCTGAAAATCCAAGAGTATTTGAACAGCAACAAGTGAATTCAGTTCTATACAGCCCCATCCACTTTACAATACTACAAATACGGTACATCTACTTGAATGCTCTATCAAAACTTTATTATTTAGATACCTACATGACGACCAAAACCAGAAATAAATCATACTTCGCAATATTTCAACCTCAGTGTCATCTTAATATTTTGCTCTTATTTAGTTGTCAGTAAACGCAGATAAACTTGCGGTTTTCATAGACGGACGGAATTATGTTTCCATGTTTTATCGCATGTGCGTTCATTTTCGCCATTTAACATACACTATACAACTATAAGTATAGTATTCGTTATGTTAAGAATTAGTGGGCCGGAATTGCCACTTGATTTCCGGTTCTGAAAGATTAGAAGCCAGAATGCATAATACCATAAATTCTGTGTACAAGAAATGTGCCAAAATCTGTTCTCACATATTTTGCTACTATTGTACAGTTCGATGTGTTACTGAGTCCCCATACATTTATAATTTTATCCACGTCCGTGCTATTTTTTCAGCCTTGCATACTAAAATTTAGTTGTCTGTTGTGTCGGTACTACTTACTTAAAAACCTCCAGGAATAAAAATTACGCGTCATCATGGTTTCGCTTTTGTCTACTAGCTTCGTTTCCCAAATCTTAGTATTAAATGGATTTATATTTTGCTCTTACGGGTATTCCCCAGTGCATGACATCGAGGACACCGTAGAATTTCCTCACGAATGTAAGTTAAAATAATATTTAGCACCATCAGATTTCCCATTTTTACATAAACCCGTAATACAGTTCAGTTTTAGTTACATATTCTGAATTCGAATAGCATGCTCACGGGAAATCCATAATTCTTTTGAATTCAAAACGTTTCACGACGCCAAGCCGTTCTATAACCCGGACAGAACGTTGGAAATTATGGTGAGGTTTAAGGGAATTGCGGACGGACATATTGCTCTCACAGTGAATTCAAGCGCAACAGAGCCCCTTTACATGGTAATGAAAGTGATAAAGCAGCAGTAGTATTGACAACCGGTTTCGCTAATAATATTCGATATTTTTATGAACTTTGCAGATCATTTTAGGCTCTTATAACAATCGATTCTCCGAAATTCGTCGAACCAAGCAAGCCCAAGCCAAGGTGAAGTTGAACACGCCAGGAATCATGACGAGCAAACAATGGAGAGGATTTGTGATTAAGTACAATCGAAAGTTCGGAAATCTTTGGGTCTTTCCGGAAGGAGGAGATCTTCCACTGATGCACTGGAAGGATGTCGATCCCTTGGATATTTCCTACTTTTCTTTCACTGCTTATCGACAAAGACTTCTTGAAGTAGCCTACGACTGTCGCCCCAAGGATAATTACTCATCAATACCCAAAACAATAGGTTAGTTCAATACATACATATGCGCGTCCATCGCGAATCTCAACCATCTACAGTATATATGGACGTACGAATTTTAAGATAGCATAATTAAGCCGCTTGTTATAATTATCGTGTTTCTGATGACTCGTTGGAAAGCAAAAATGAAAGCGAATTACGAATTAACATGAGATAAAATGAAACACTGATACTCAATCGGTGCGCTTGAATAATTGTGAAAATAGTTGCGAAAATGCTGTTCTGGCGTTTTAAAGTACCAAGCATACGTATTGTTATTCTTTGGCCGATGACCGATGAGATGTCTCAATCGAGGTGCCCATGAAATTCTGAAACGCGCATCTTTTTATTAATGACTCCACCACCGCCACTATGAATTGATCCTCAAATTTTGATTTTATATAGTTTTCTTTAGTTCTTAAGTCTCTCCTGGAATGGGGGCTAGAGTAAGTGGATATACTCAAGATCTGTTTCGTTCCCATCATGCGGGATGCGGGTCCTAATAAATTGCTAACTCGCTATATTGTACGATAGTTTCGAATTTCTGCTTATGCATACTCACTACTGCTTTGCGCTTAGTGATTTTCCAGCGATT